>CM076583.1:428667334-428876420 GCA_034641835.2 Pinus albicaulis | reverse complement strand
CACGAATAGTATGTAAGAAAAGATAAAATGCATGTTTTTTTTTTAAAAGGGATTTCATACTGGTGTATGAAATAATAAGAAATCCAAGTTATTTAAAAAGATTAGATGCATGATTTTTTTTTAAAAGGGATTTCATACTGGTGTATGAAATAATAAGAAATCCAAGTTTCTCTTGAAAACCAATACAGATTAAAGAGGGTAATTCGTGAATGTATTTCATGGATTGGGAGATAAATTAATGAGTTTCTCTTGGAATAAAAGTCATGAAAAACTCATAATAGTTTTCACATATTTGTTTCTTTGGGAAAGATCATGTTGAAGCTTGTTTGAAAAGAAAAATTTCTACTTGGGAAAATATTATGTTGTTCTTACTTGGAAATAATAACTTCTTGAAAAGAGTGCTTGTCGACTTCTTGATTTGGGTGTATACAAGGTTTTCTTGATTTGGGTGTATACAAGGTTAAGCTAACCTTCGTATTGTTTCCTAGTTTTGTGCATAAATATGGTTATCTATGATAATTTCTTGAAAAGGGAAGCATGAGAAACTACATAAGAGACTAAGTTATATTAACTTCATTTTAGAAATAATTATGTATATGTTTACATGAAAAAAATAGTTAATGATGTGTAATTCCAAGAAGAGAATTTGTGTTACATACATTAAAGAAGAGCTATTGTGATAAGCTCTTGCATGCATAAAGAATAGTCATTGTGATATAAAGATATATTCTTTGCATAAATAGATGAAATATTGAATTATAATGTTTCTTTAGGAAGAATTATTTGTGAGTGCTTTGTGCTATCATAGCTATTAAGTTAGTTTCATTTGGAATAAGATAATTCATATGCATGCAATATTTGTATTAGCTTTTATTGGAAAGAATATACATATTTGTATTTGGAAAAAGATAGCATGTTGTGTTCGATTACATTGGAAATGATTGTTAGTATAATCTTTGAAAAAGAAGACATGTATTTGTATGCTTTATTACATTAATGTTACAGAAAGAGAACTTGTGTTTGCATGCTCTCTTGTGTTAAACATTCTTTGGGAAGACTCTTTTAAACCATGTGCTCTATTATGTAAGCATTTCTTTGGAAATACTCATTTTGAATCTATATGCATTTGCATGCATGGGAACAAAAATCATCATGTTAGCTTTAGCACCAAAAGCAATAGTTGAAGTCTTTTGCTAAAGTTTAAGTAACACTAATGCACATTGTGTCATTTTCCATTGAGGGAATTCCTGGACAATTGTAGTGAATTTTCTTGTAGTAATGTGAGCGTGTGTGAGAAGTCTCATAATAATGTGGGGATTATTTGACATGAATTGATAATTACTTTCTCACACTAAGGCAGAGATGTTAGAAGAAAGCATGTTGTGATATTGTATTCACATCTCATGTATACACATGAATAAGTGTTAAAGGATCACTTAAAGATTGATTATTTATTGATTAAGGCTTATCTAATCATGCTATAAAAGCTTGTTGATGACATCAATGACAGGAAATGATGGTGACATGTACAAAAGAAATATTATGCTTAACTTGGTGACAGATATATATGGTTCATGCAGATAAGTGCGAGCTGCAGGATGATCCAATGTACGATGGTCCATTGTAGGGCATCCATGCCACCAAGATATGAACATATGAAGATTAGTGGGTAATTGCTATCTTATTTATTGTAATGGATTTAAGCTAGATATTTGTATATTTATTTGTAAGATTTATAACGATGGTTAAGGGATGGTCTCCCTTATAAGCCATTGAGTGAGGGCTGAACACCCTCATGAGTGCTTAATAATAAAATTAAACGTTTGTTGGTTTTCACCCTAGGGAGTTTCCACTGTATATTGGTGTTCAATTATGTGATTGATTATTGTGTCAAATTGATGATGTGGATTCGTTTCTTGTTGTGATGTTCATAATTTCAATTACAAGAGATTTAAGGAAACTTTGAATAAAGTTACACTACTACATAAAGGGGGGTTTTAAGACAATATTTAAGACAATTTTTGGGTAAATTATCTTAACTTGAGACAAAAGAAAACTTGTGTATGGTCTTAAATATTGTCCTTAAGCGGGTGTCTCAAATTAAATCGTCTTAAAATTAAATTGTCTTAAAATATTTTCTCTATAAAGACAATACATAACACAAGAATTTTTGCCTCTCCAGAGATAGTTTCATTTTTGTCTCTCTAGAGGCAATAGTAGCACTAGAACACAAAGGGAGTTTTAAGACAATTTTTGGGTAAATGTCTCAAATTATTGTCTTAAAATTTGTCTCTATAAAGACAATAGTTGGAACTAAAGACATATTGTCTTTATGGAGACAATGTCTTTAATCCTATCTATTGTCTCTCTAGAGACAATATAAAGCAATGAATCCAGAAAAATATCTCACCATTAAAATAAATCAATATAAAAATATTTAATTAAAAAAATCTACAATACCATTGAATAATTCATATTAGGGTACAGTGGAATCGAACCACCAACCTCCTGCATGGCAGGTGCTCTTCCATTGAGCTAGCACTCTTTACAGAATTATGTGAGGAGTTATGGAAGTCCTTGAAATTGTATAATAGGCATTGATTTAAAAAAAAAACATTCAACACATAATGGCATAATCCTTGTAAAATATATAATTGTGCAAGCCCTTATTTTTAACTTAATAAAAAAATAACTCAATGGAGTTAGCTCAGTGTGGCACCCTTGCAACTTGACTTGAACAAAAAGCTAATAATAAACAATAATCTACAAACAAATTAATCTAGCCATACAAATAAAATTAACTAGAATTAGCACAAGCAATAGAACCACCGCCCAAAGAGCTACACCAACTTGCTATTAGACACTAATGACAAATATGATGTACACAACAAGCCACGACTGCATCGTCAACTCATTCAAGGCAGATTGGGCACTCTTCTCATTCACCGTTACTAATTTCTTTGACCACTTCTTCAATTTAAGCTTTTGAACGTATAAAACTAGAATCTCCATTAACACACATTTGGCTTCCTAGAAGAAGACACCTTTCCCACTTATACATATCAGATGATTGTTGTGTATCACCCCAATTGCTGATAAAGTAGCAATTAGAACAAATTCCATGCCATCTTATTCGAATTAGAACACTCTTGTGTATCAGCCTAGCTGTTATCATTGTGTATCACCCCAGCTATTGATAACTTAGCAATTAGAACAAATTTTGACATATAACAACTCATACGACAATTAAAAAAATCTTGATGTTTGGGGCTCAACATAATGTTTTTCAATAAAAATCATTTTACAAAGGAAAATAAAAATCATTTTATGAAGGACATTCTAAAGTAGAACTTACCTCATGACAAGAAAAGGATGTTCACAATAGGCACAACCTCAAAAGAAATTCCATAATAGATGCATAATTGTGAAGAACCTTGCCTTGTTCAACAAGTTGATCAAACTGGACCTGTAAATAGAAATAAACACCATATATTTTTTAAGTCAAACCAAAATCACCACAAAAAGAATGAATAAAAACTATTATTATATTTCCTTTCCATGGACCAGAGAAGTGTTTGCCTTAGATATTCTATACAAAGCTGTATAAAATTCATTCTGAGGCATTGATATACCTTTTAAAACAATAATAATATTGATTTACCTTACAATGAAAGTTGCCTCCAACAAGTAACCCAAGGCATCAACAATCCATAAATATAGAAAGGCGCCAAAGGATGGCCCTATTGAATCAACTAATGTAACACTATCCACAGGGATAAGGCTTTGTGACAAAAACTAAGGCCAAGGCATTAGCGAAAATATCACTCATTATACCCACACACCGTGAATCAGAACCTAAGCACATCAACCATATTAAAACATAACTTCATTTAGCAAACTAAAAACATTTTCACTTGGCTTTCTGTCAAAGGCAGAATGGAGGTAACATTATTTAAAGCTGCACATCTGGGTATTCAAATTGCCTATTGTGGTGTTAGCTCCTAGCCATTATTTTTACTCTTTGATCATATCCCAGGAATTAATAATTTATGATGTTGTGGTCAGTGTTTGAAGGGCTCCAATGCACCCTAGAATCAGTCATCTTAATTCCATTTCCTATCTTGTACTCTGCATTTAGTCTTCCTAATTTTTGGGGATTCAACTTGCTTATTGTGGTGTTAGCGTCTCTAAAGGTGACTTGTATTTTTTACTCTAAAGTGTACTTGTGTTTTTTATCGCATATGACAACATCTGCCCCATACTGGGTTGTAGAGTGCCTGCTCCTAGAGCTTTTCCCTTTGGCCTTCTTATCTGGACATTGCAATGCATGTTGCTTGTGCTTATGGCAAATGAAGCACTTGAAATTGCTCAAAACCTTCCCTAGCTTTGAGGTCGACTCCTTATTCTTGTTGGGTCCTTTTAGTCTACCCTTTTTTTCCTGTACAAATAGGGCTTGGCTATTTTCACTGCCCTTCTTGCTGGCCTTTGACTCCATTTGGGTCTCCTAGATAGTCATTCTACAACCTCACAAAGGTGGGAATATGCTCATGAGCAGAGATGTCCTTGACAAACGGTTCCCATGAAGTTGAGAAACCATTTAATTCCATGTTCATCATGCGTCTTCACTCTTCTCCCCAACTAACTTAAGTTGATCATGAAACTTCATGATCTTCAATAGGTAACTAGTAATTGTGTCTAATGTGGTCATCTTTATGGATATGAGTTTGTTTCACAATATCATCTTTTTGTTTATGTTCTCCATTTGGGAGTGGAACATATTTTAACTGATTTCTTCAAGGATACATGAGGAATCAAATATTCCTTTATTGTATCAATAATCACCTGCTTGACCTCCTCTTCCTTCTTCTAAGCTGTGAACTATTGTGGATCTTTAGGCACCTTCCAATCATTTCTCAAATATGAGGTAGCTGATGCCATCTATAAGATCTATTGCACAAACTCCTAGATCCTGTAAATAGGTAAGCGCAAACTTTGAAACCCTTGAGAAAATTGATTAGTGAAAAGCTCTAATACCTTGTTGATTTCCCTATTCCTAGGTGATCATTGTCTTAATATTCTGTTAATAAAATAACTCTTGCAACAATCACACAATAGCTAAAAATAGTAAATAGAAGAAGCATAAAATAATTCAGACATATGCATGTAATTTTCTCTGTCAAATCTTCTTATCATGCAACTAATTAATGCTAACAAGGAAATCTACACAGCTACTAAATCCTAGCAGTTGCATGGGAAACAAATCCACCCCAACTTGAGTTGTATGGACTGCTAGAGAGGTACAACGTGCAGGGAACTAAGAAAACACCAATTGTTGTTATATACCTTGTTTTATAGTTGTATGGCTTGTGATTCAATATGGTATGACACTATACAGATCTATATGGTTGTGAGTATTTGCTGTACAGCCTGTGGTATGGTAATGCTTCTCCTAGCTAATGTGATTTTCTCTCTTGTTCTCTTCCATTTGTTGTCTCGTCTAATAAGAATTGTGTTTGAACCTATTTTAATTATCTTTTTACTTTTCATCGAAACCATAGTTTACCAAAACCCTAGGTGAGATGTCTGATTAAGATTAATATTATAGTCTAAGTCATTAATGCACTAAATATTCTTTAAACTCAACATCTAAATATAAGACTTCTGACACATTCACCCTGAACGTATGTGGAAGTTCTTGTCCAAGCTATATTTATCAACATAGATAGATCCAATATAAACTGCCCTTGTCCAATGTCCCACCACTTAGCGTTGCTTGAGCAACCATGTTTCTATCAAGAATCGGTTTCCCACTACCTTGTATGTCAGGAGAGTTAGGCTTCCATTTCTTGTGCTTGCGCTTTGATCATATGGTCAGACCCTCTAAGTATCATTGAATCATCAGAGGATATCATTTTCTATGCATTAGACCATTTACAAGTATTGCTAACTCTAATGAGGAGTTTGTTTTGTTTCCTCACACATCCTTGGTAGTCATTATTAGCTCTAGCTCTAAATTGAACTCTACTGTAAGCTGTAACTCTAAGAACCAGTGCTAGTGCTACCCTCCACAGAGCTTGACATTCTCTCTTTTTTCTTGCATTTATACTTTCTTGGACTTGCACCTTCTTTTATATGTTTTCTTGGGTAAATATTTGGCTTTTTAGGTAGACACTTAGGTATTAAATTCTCTCTTTATCTGCTTTGAGTATTGTTCTAGGAATTGCTTTAGTGCTATCACATTGTCTTTACACTGGATGTGTAATATCCCCTGGGGAAGAATTGTCCTTAGGGTTGAAAAGAGCACACGGTAAGATTTGTATTCTAACTAGTATCACAATGTTTTTTCAATTTTTGCAAATGGAGACAATATTGAATACAATAAATAGTATAACCAACATTTAATTCAACCAGCTGATATGCATGAAACCAATCCAGCAGTAAATAATGGGTTGTAAACCCATAGCCCTTCCAAATTGCACAATACAGTTTTAGATACATGGAAATTACTAATGCATCAGCAAACCTTATTATCCTAATACTTTTAGTCTGACCTTAGAACCAACCTCAAGAATCAGCTAGATTTCGCTGCCTCTTTGCTGCCACAGGCCTGCCTTGCGGCCCAGATCAAGCCCTAGTACACAGATTTCCTTAGAAAATGTGAGCTCATGCTCCAGAAATCCTTGAGATAGCCTATGCTATCCCAAATAGTCCTTCACCCCAAACCAGATCTCAAGAGGGCCTAGTGCCACAGTTTCCAGGTCCGATAGACTTGCTGACCTCAATAGAACTTCAAGAATGATGAATTTATGTTACAGATCAGCTGCTGTCATAAAGAACCCTTCCAGGGTTGTCTGCAACCTCAGCAAGGTTTAAGTAAGCCCTCACTGTCACAAAGGGTTCCTTTGGAGATCTGATGTCCAAATTCAAACTTCCTGCTCTAGTATTTGAAGATGGGCCGCTGACTCAGATTTGGCCTCAGGGCTAGGCTGCCCCAAAGATTTACCCTTCAAAAAATTTATCTTTCCACAGGTCTCTTCAAGGTGGGCCACATGCCTCAGATAGGATTTTAGGGCTATTTGCTACCTAGAATTCACTTGCTGACCCTCACTGTCCCTGGAAATGCCTTGAACAGGTCTGCGCTGTCACAGATTAGCCCTTTGCAGTCCAAACAAGGGCACATAATTTGTTGCTGTTTTGAAGTCTCTACTCTCACCAAATTCAGTATTAAATCATTTATGAGCTTCTTTGTTCAATTCAGCTCCTTCAGAACTTGCTCCTTCACATCTTCTGCTGCACTAGTTGTTTTTTTTAACTCAGGGCACTCTTTTTGCAGCCTATAAAGCTCAGCCTCAACAAAATGATGTTTCTACATGTTCAAAATTTGTGCTTTCCTATTCCTCTAAACACGGTAAATTCCTCTTTTACTGATTCAAATGGTGCTGCAGTGTCTATTTCAAGCCTGTTTGTGATCACAGTCTTTTCTGCATGATCATGCCGGGGAGGACCATTGTTTTTGTTTTTTGCATGGCACAGTTACTCCCTCTGTTTGAGAAACACTGGGTTGAGCAGTAACTAGGTCAACATCATCTACTCTACCACTGTTTGTTTCATTCAGGGATGTGAATGGATTAGCACAGCCCATCTGAGAATTTTGGACGTCAATAACGATCTCTTCAATTTTAAGTTGTCTAGTGGCTTCTATAACTATAATATTGTATTTGATAGTTTCAACTCCATCAGATGAATAGGAGATAGTGTCAGAATCAATATCCGTATTCTGAGATCCACTGATCATTACTTCCTAAAAATTCTCTGCTTGCATCTAATGGCAATACAAAGCATGTTTCTGATACTTAAAAAGTATTCCCTTCTGACGATGAAGAAGCATTAGGCACTAATGGCAACCCAACATCTACTTCATTTATGTTTCTTTCTTGAGAAGGTAAAGAAGAAGGTACAGTGGTCTCGACCCCTTCCATATCCTTCTCTATCAGAGATATTTCATGTTCATTTGAAGGAGCAGTACTCATGTCTTGATTGCAAGATCTTTCAGACATCTGATATAACCCATTATCAAGATGTATTGAGTGTTCTACCAAAGCACCTTCTTGAATGTTTTGGAACTCTTTTGGCTAAGATTGGATCTGGCTACGGTCTTCTATAGAAGCCCCCCCAATGATAGGCGTCAACTACTTGCTACTAGGATCTGCTGGGATCAGACTAGAAGACAGGTACGTGATTGCTTGTTCAGAGGTTTTGGCACCTTTCTGTTCAATTTTGGTCTCCCTTGCTTGATTTATGCGAGCACTCTGTGCACTCCTTTCCAAATTGGGAAACTAATTCCTGCTGGCTGAAAAGAGAGCCAACTCTGATCCCACTGTGGTATCCCTTAGGGAAAAATTTCCCATTGGGTTGAAAAGAGCACATAACAAGATTTGTATTCTAAATAGTGTGACAGTGTTCTTTCAACTTTTGCAAATAGAGACAATATTGAATACAATAAATAGTGTAACCAGCATTTGATTCCACCAAAATCTCATTTGCATGAAACCAATCGAGCAGTACATACTGGGTTATAAACCCATAGTCCTTTCAAATTGGACACTACAGTTTTAGATACATGAAAATTTCTAATGCATCAGCCAACCCTTTTATTCTAATACTTTTAGTCCAACTTGACAACTAGCCTCAGGAATCAGCCATATTTCACTACATCTTTGCTGCTACAGGCCCACCTTGCGGCCCAGATCAAGCCCCTAGTACACAGTTTTCCTTAGAAAATGTTAGCTGCTTCTCCAGCAACCCTTGAACCAGCATATGCTTCCCCAAATAGTCCTTCGATGCCCCAAACCAGACCTCATGAGGGTTTGCTGCCATAGTTTCCACCTCAGATAGACTCGCTGACCTCAACAGAACTTCAAGAATGATTTTGTGTCCTCAGAATTGATGTTATGGATCAACTGCTTCCATAAATAACCCTTCTAGGGTTGTCTACAGCCTCAGCAAGGTTTGATCAAGCCCTCGCTGTCACAAAGGGTTCCTTTGGAGATCTACTATCCAAATTCAGACTTCCTATGCTAGCATTTGAAGATGGGCCGCTACCTAAGATTTGGCCTCAGGGCTAATTTGCTGCCCCAAACATAAGGACTCTTCAAGGTGGGCCACATGCCACATATAGGGTTTCAAGGTTGTTTGCTTCATAGACCTCACTCGCTGACCCTCGCTGTCCCTGGAAATGCCTTGAACAGGCCTATGATGTCACATAGTAGCCCTTTGCTGCCCAAACAAGGCCACAGAACCTTGATGCCACATAATTTCTCCCTAAGAAAACCCTTATTGCCCCAAATAGGTGTATGCTGCCTCCGGAATTATGTTTAAAAAGAGAAAAGAGAAGGGATTGGCTAGGGTGGCATCTTTCACCATTGAAACAAATCATAGAAAAGGGTTCAGAAACCCTCTAAGAGCCTCAGCTCAAAAATTAGAAAGATCCACATTCCATGATGATTAAAATGATTCCTCTCTCTCCTTTTTACAGATTTCCTTGGGGGTCTTCCCTGTTAACAAGTTTCCTTCCATTTTGCCTAAAATTTGGCTTTTATTACAAGTTTCCCTCCATTTACTCCAAATTATATAAATTTACCCCAATAACATTAAATAATGGGTTTCCCCCTTTACAAATGGCTATAGCCTACGGGGTTGGATAGGCTACTTTTTCGAACTTCCTCCCTTGGCAATTTGAATTTAGTTAGAAGAGGAAATTACAGGATGTATGCTTTTAGTCCCATTGCCCTACTTTTATGGTCATTTTTTGGAAATAAATAAGATTATTTTATCATATCTTCTTGCTTAAAGTAGTACCTATTTTTATTTATTCTCTATGGCTTTAACATGTAATAATTCAAGATGAAATGTTTGTCAAAAGTTTTCTAAGCCTAAAATATATGAAAGTTTAGTAATGAAATTGCAATATCTCCATTCAAGTGCATCATGGTTTTAACTGGGTCTAAGCCTCTAGATGGACCCATTTCACATTAAAAGTGGAACCCAAGTAGTTGACTCCTAAGTTTCTAAATTTGTTTAATTGGAGATTTATAGCATAATACTGTTTATTTAATATTGCTGGTAATCTGTTAAACTCATTTCTTTCTCAATTCAAAAAGAAAGTATAAATGGGAGATAAACAGGATGTTGATGAAAACAGTTGATTATAAGAAAAAGCAAACCATTATTTAGAACAAGAGTTTGTTTGTTGTACATTTCTCAGAAGTAGGAGACTCGAGCTTGTCTTGACCATACTTTGTAATTGTTTTGTTGATTTTTGGGGATGGATTTTATAGTAGCAATTGAATTGTATTTTAATATTCAATGCTGTATTTAATTACTTTGTGGGTTCTGTACATATTTGAGTGGTTCTTCATGAATTCAGAACAATCATCTAACTCTACATTCAACTCTGTCAGATGAGAGTAACAGTTTTCAATATTCTATTTTTCTCCTGCGTAGGAGATGCAGTGTTGCATATATGTTTGCATACTCATGCTGAAATACATTCAGGGATCCTATTATGACATGCATTGTTGGCAATGCTGCCTGTGCCTTCTGACCACTCTTTTTGTTGTTTCTTGCTGTGTCACAAGGTTCCCTCAACTTCAATCTCGAGGTTCAAAATTTAGTGAGCCTCAAAGCTCATGGCTATTGACCTAGTCTATAGCTCAAGTGCATAACCTCATGTCACAGATCAAGCTTGTAATCTATCCTTTGTGTGTCCAAGTCCATTATAGCATTCCTTATGTTTATTGACGTTGATTTTTAATTTTATATGTGTCATATTAAAGTTAATATATCTATATATATAGAAAATTTATATAGACAAACCTTATGGTGAACCTTATCTGAACCTCATCAAAAAACTTGAACCAAATCTAGTCATTGCATAACCTGAACCTGAACCCAAAATTTGTGACTTAGGTTTCTTGCTGATGTTTTGTTGTGGCCTAGATGTTTCAATTTTATATTTCTGCTACGTCAATTTATTTCGCTTACGTGTGTTTACTTGAAGAAATGTTTGTCTTATTCCATTTGTGCAGACTGGAAAGTCCAGGAATTTTTTCTAATTTAATAAAATGAATCTCTTTTCTGCTCTTGTGTTGCATTGTTACACTTCCGCAGGGGCATATTCTCCTACTATACCAATGAATATTGGTAGTGCAGACCGCTCTGGATTGGGGTGGGGTCCAAAGAGAGGTAGTTTATCAGGGGCTGGTTCTTGGTTACCATGGACTTCTGTAAGAAAAAGTGCAGGAGAGTCAGATCTGGGATCATCACAGCTTTCATGCAGGCCTTAGGAACGAGTAGAATTACTGAAACGACCGGCCACATTCAAGCCTGAAAATTGGTCTGGGACACCTAAGGTTTGTTTCCTTATCTTTTGCACCCATATATTTTTGCGGCCATGATATTTTTCCTTGAGAGACGTGAGGCCTTTTGAACAACATATATTTGATGTTTTGGAATCTGGAATAATCTATCTTAGGTTTCGACCCTGGTACTAGGGCATCTCCCAAAACAACTTGATATCATGAAGCCAATCTAGGTGGCGACAAGGAATTTTCTTTCGAATAGACATCGTAAAGCCCAAAGTTCGGACCCTCTTTATAATGGTAATGATGAGAGTCACTCTAGTGAATCTAACAGTGACTTTACAGCTACCCTATCATGTGGCAACGTAAATTATTAATGACAGTAATTCAGTGGTTGAGGAACTATCTCCAACATAATCTCAAGCCTCTACATAGTAGTGATGTCTTTTATAGAGAAGTAATTGTGATGAAACAAGATCTGTAGTTGCATGATTATGCTTGAATCTGTCTTACCATTCTAGAAATCTTAAGGCACAATTTTGAGCATAATTCTCTTGCTAACAAAAGATAGAGGGACCTGTTCTTTATGTGGCAAATCTTCTGCATGAGATGAAGTCTTTATCCTAGATTTTTTAAGCTTATTGAAGCTTGACCTTTGAGGAGTAATATCTATCATGCTGGTGACCCTGTTATACATTCTGATGCATGACAGAGATTCCATAACAGTGACCTGAGTTTGTTACAATATTTTTGGCAAAGTCATTAACATATATGACTCTGATCTAATTTGATATTGGATATATATACCTCTATTAAATCATGACCTCGTCCTCAAAATCCTCATAGTTTAGATGAAGTAGAACTTAGAAGTACTCCTATCAAGGCTTGCATAAGACTTGTAGTCATGAACTAATATTGTTACTTGGAATCTCATTGTTAAAAATCCTTAAGTGAACAATAGTGTTGTGTACTGTTATTGTTAATTTGATTTGAATAGTTTGATGCACTAGTTGAAGCTTTCAACACTAAGATATTAGGTAGAGCCTCAATTATTGAGCAGAGCATGTAAGACAGAATGTTAATGGATGCAAGTTTCTTAGGCAGATCTAAGGACTTATTGCATAAATTAGGCAGATCTAAGGATGCTAATGGATGGGTTTAATTATTGGTTTCACATATCTCAATTTTTGGTGGGTTGGTGGGACCAATACTATAACCATTACCGGTATGTTCACAACATTAGACATCTCTCCCCTATCCAATGATAAACATATACATTATACAACCCCGCATTAATAATTTAACATCACCACTGTAAATATTGGCACTACTTCCTGACCTCTTTTTTTTATGGCAGGTGAAATAAAAGAAAAGAACATGCAGGCATGAATGCCGATGGAATGGACCATATGCCATGACTCTGTATTCGCCAACATAACAAAATACCTAAATGAATTCCCATGCCCATCGAATGGACCACTGACCAGATGCCATGATTCTTTACTTAGCGACACAAGACAACTTATATTGGCCACTGAGCTGAGCTCCACTGTATATACCAATATATGTGGTCACAATGCCACCAATTTTCATTACAGTAAGCAAAGACTCCAACAAGTTTCAACTTTCTCATTTTTACATTGATCTCATTAAGCATCCAAATCTGGAGAGCATCATGCAGCACTCACCTGATCTCATATGGCTCTGCTGGAATAACATTCCCCACTCCATCCTCCCTCACTGGCTTCAAATAAAGAAGTTAAGGGTTTTGCAAGTGACAGGGGAACAACCATTACAAAAATTTTGGCAAAGTGAAAGTGAGGTACATCTGGATTTTAAAGAAAAGTTTTGTGTTTATTTTTCAATGTTCCAAATTAAATTCTCTACTTGTACCAGCAAGCACACAATTAGTGGGGAGGTAGCCAGGTTTTCTAAATGAAAATAATCATATCTGAGAGTTAAGATTAATATACTTGTAGGCACCAATGCAGTTGAGGTAGTTGATTGTTGATGTTCCCATTTCACAGTTTCCCAAGTCTATCTGGCAGTTGCAGCACCTAGAAAATATTGAACTGAGAGATCAAAGAAACATGATATTTCTGCCAGACTCGTTTGGCAATCTTACAAAACTCCAATATCTTGACTTGTCTGGGAGCTGCAGTTTGAAAAAGCTGCCACATTCATTTGGGAATTTAATTAGACTTGAGCATCTCTGTCTGGTAGATTGCTCCAAGTTGCAAAAGATGCCACATTCATTTGGAAATTTAATTAGACTTAAGCATTTGTCTGGCATATTGCTCCAAATTGCAAGAGATAGCACATTCACTTGGGAATTTTATTCGACTTGAGAATCTCTGTTTGGAAATCTCCTCCGAGTTGAGCATCTCTCAAGGAACTCTTGGAAATATCACCACACTTGTATCATTAGACCTTTCATTTTGTCTGAAAATGAAGGTATTTCCTCCCTAAGTAGCAAGCCAACGATCCTTAGAAGACCTAAATTTGCTGGGCACAAGCTTAGAAGAGCTACCAAGAGATCATATCAGAGAGCTAGGCCTTTTGAAAAAATTAAAATTGGGAAGCCCTTTTTTGAAAGAGCTACTGCCTTCACTCTGTGATCTAACAACATTAAAGGAACTCACTCCCCTTGACCGCAGGAGTTTGGAATGTTTTCCCTATTCGGTTGAATAGTTGAAACAGAGGAAAAAGATGGATATTCTTAATTCAGAAACAGGAACGGAGATATCAACAGAGTCTGTCATTAATAACTACATGGTTTGGCTTGAAAACTTACAGCTGTATGAAACACGGGTATCAGAGCTATTGTTTGTTGAAGGTATTTGCCCCAACATTCAAAACCTGAAGATTAAGTATTGTAATTATCTGGTGGAGATTAGGGCATTTCCAGCATCACTAATAATGCTATAGATGCGGTTCTATGGTGTATTGAGAAAAATAGGAGGGCCTTTTGGTCTTGCAAAGCTTCAACAATTGGACATAAGTGGTTGTTAGCAACTAGAGGAGTTGCCAAGCCTGGAGACATTGAAATATTTGGAGGAGTTGCGCGCACGTGAATGAAAACAACTTAGGAACATACGAGGGTTGGTGCAGCTGGTGAAGCTTCAGGTATTAGATGTTTAGGAGTGCTCTAAGATGGAAGAATTGGCGGGTATCGAAAATTTGAGGTTGGCGCTAAAGGAGTTTCATTACTCTAGCTGTCTGAAATTGCATGCATGTGGAAAATTACTAGACCTACCATGCGTAGGCATAGCACAGGAGAAATCCCCAAATAAATTGCAGGAATGTGGAAAAATACAAGAGCTGCCACATATAGGCGTAGCAAAGGAGAAAGCCTCACTACTTGAGGATCCCAATTTTTGTGGGTTTTCATCTGATGCTACCAAAGATCACCTTATCAAATTTGAATTTGATGCCTCAAAATCCTCAAAGTCAGGGAAGAAACTTGGAGACTCAAAGGCCAGGGCATATGGTTAAAAGTAGGGGATGAAAATACTAAATTCTTTAAGCAATATGCCAGAGGTAGACGGACCATCAATACCATTTTGGAACTTGAAAATGTGGATGGTACTTCAGCTACATCCTTTGAACAGCTAGCCAACTTGGGCACTTCACACTTCAAGAACCTCTTCAAAGCCCCTCACAAAGCCACATTGGCAGAAACCATCAAGGTCACTGGATACTTCCCTAGGTTTGTAGACTGGGACTCTGCAGAGGAATTTTTCAATCCAGTCATGATGGGAGAACTTGAGGCAGTTCTCAAATGGTCCAAGAAGGACAATAGCCCTGGCCCTTATGGATGATCAGTGGAATTTTACCTAGCTTTATTTGATCTTCTGGGACAAGAGCTACTGGAGGTGGTGAAAGAAACCAAGAGTACAGGTTGCCTATATGATGCATTTAACTCTACTTTCATTGCCCTCATCCCTAAGTCTGACCATCCCTCCTCCTTTAAGGACTTTTTCCCTATTTCCCTGTGTAACTGCATTTACAAGATCATGGCCAAAATTATTGCCAACAGACTCAAGCCCATTCTATCTAAACATATCTCCCCTGAAAAATTTGCATTTCTGGAAAATAGACAGATTCATGAGGCTATTGGGTTGCATAAGAGGGAATTCACTCTATGCACACTAAGAAGATAAAAGACATGATTCTTAAGATTGACCTTGCAAAATCCTTTGACCAGACCAGCTGGTTCTATATCAGAATGCTCCTCACTCACCTTGGCTTCCCCGTATCCGTTATCAACTGGATCATGTGTTGCATCACCTCTATCTCCTATAGTGTTCTCATTAATGGAGCAACAACCAAATTCTTCCATGTAGAGAGGGGCCTTAGACATGGATGCCCACTTTCCCCTCTACTATTTCTACTTGTTATGGAAGGCCTGAGCAGGTGCCTGATTGATGAAAGGGAAAGGGGCAGGCTGAAAGGTATCAAAATCACAGAAAACTATATATTGACACATCTGCTCTTTGTGGACAATGTCCTCATATTTATGAATGGCTCCCTAGGTGACATAATAGTTGTCAACTCAATACTACAATTGTTCTGCAAAGAAATAGGTATATCTTGTAATAACTCCAAATCTACTATTACCATTCATGGATGCTCCCCACACGAGACTCGTTGTGCTTTGCAACGGTTCCCCTTCAATTCTATTAGACTTGAGTATGGTCTAAAATATCTATGGTTTTACCTAAAACCAGCCAACTACATAATTGTTGATTGGACCTGGCTGATTGCAAAAATTGATAAGAGGCTTAATGCATGGCACCACAGATGGCTCTCTCGGGTTGGTCGACTTGTATTTATTAAATCCGTCCTGGAGGCCATTCCGGTTTATTGGATGTCATTGGCTTGGATATCTAAGGGTATTCTCAACAGGATTCAGAGAATCTGTTGACGGTTTCTGTGAAATGGCTCAAAGGAGGGACACACTTATGCTTGGGCTAGATGGGATCTCATTGCCCTCCCTAAAAAGTGAGTGGTGGGGGGGGGGTTGGGGCATCAAATACCTGAACTATTTCTCCATGGCGTTGGCTGCAAAATTGGGGTGGAAGATCTTAACTGTCCACAGTCTTTGGACCAATGTTGTCACACATAAATATATCCATCCACTACAACAGATTGAATGGATCAGAGGGGGACTTTGGCTGAGAACTAATATCTCAACAATATGGAGAGCCATCTTGAACTCCGTAGACCACATTAGAATTGGACTTGCATGGCAAGTTGGCTCTACTAGACTAGTTTGTATTGGTTGTGACCCATGGTCTGGTTGTGGAAATGCCCATATACTCCCACCTAAATTCATCCTCGCATTGAACAATGCTAAATTTTATACCCTTGATCAGGTGGCTGACCCAGAAAACACAACATTTTCTCTCAAGGCTGGTTGAACTACTGTGACTTAGCCAAATAACTAGAGGCCTTATGAAGCCATCTTGGGGAGCTCGAGGAACAAAATAATCTATTGATGACCAAGCTTAGGGACATAAACAATTACATCTAGACTCAAAGAAGAGCACGACCTTGATATTAACATGCCATTCATTGGGAAAGACACCAACTATCATTAAAATATGTTACAATCTAAATTTTTATTTTTACTAGTAGAAATAGTTTGAATTTTGATATAACTTGTAATTTTATAACCATTTCATTGGCTCTCTTTAGCCTTATAAACCTATAAGAGGATACTCTCCTATATATGCCATGGCGAGGAATAGACTTAGAAAAAAATCTTAGAAATAACAAATAACACGTAAATCAATAATTTAAATAATTCCTAAAATCTATATGTTTTCAATAATTCCATGAAATTTTAAAATTCTAAGTCCCATGATCCATCTGAAAACAAACTTGGGTTTGTTAAATTTAACTTCAAATGTGTCCTTCATTCATTGCGAGAATTTATAAATGGAATAGAAACCACAATAACATACTTATTTTTTTAATGAAAAAATTAGCATTAAATCAATAAATTATATTTTGTGAAAGATTCATCCACGAAATGATTTATCCAATTTGAATGAGGCAGTGTCCAATGAAATTTTTAATAAGAATTTTTTTAAGAAATTTAATTTTGGAATTGTATTTTATTATTGAAATAGATTCAGTGTTGTCAAAAGTTGAGGTCATTCAAAATTTTGGAATTTTATAGTTGTAACCCAGATTAAAGTTTGTAATTGAGATTTCCAAAATTTTCTCACAAAAATCCCAAAAATTCCATTATTTTCTAAAAGAAATTGTAACATTAATTACACTTGCGAAATTGCATCCTCGTTAGACTACGGATTTGGATGATGGTGGTTTTGGGAGCCAACCATCGAAGAGGGCTTTATAAATTCAATTTTATAAAGGTAAGTCCACAATTGTGGCTTCAAAATTATAACTAGCCCCCCAAGATGGCTTCAAAATTTGAAGGTTTTGCATTTAGGTGTGCATTGAACAGCTAAGGCTTTACAGAGGTTGTAATAATGAGGCTTGATAGGGGTAATTCTTCATTAATTTCACAGTTAGGCCATGGGATAGGTCACATATTTTCATGTTGCCTCACTCCTGCAAATTCTACTGAATATAGTTCAATTTTCTTCGGTAAACATGCAGCTCGCAAGGGTAAGTATGTGGTAAAAACACATCTCATAGATGCAATGAATGCAGGTGTGAACTTTTATTATTTGGCTACTTAGAAAATAATCCATGGTACCCAGTTTAACCAAATGGCATTCTAGGCTAAATCCTTTGATAACAAAAAGCACATTCATGATTCCAATCAGATTGTTATGTTGAATATAGACTGCTCTTCCTCTGTCTATCATGGAATAAGGAGAAGACCTCCGTTCTCCAAAGTGTACGACTGCCTCGGGTTCAAACGACTCGAAAGTATCTACAAGGAAATCAAAATCACAAACATCTCTCACAAAGAGGTTAAGCTGTTTGATAGAGACTTAATTCCATCTCTTCTGAATTGAGACAATGGAAGTTAGAGAGTCGATCCCAAACTACTGGTCAAACAACAATGGAAGTTAGAGAGTCGATCCCAAGCTACTGGTCAAACAACTTGTAGACAAGGATATCAACAACTGCAACCTAGTATCCTCTGTTTGAAAGATGAAAAGCTGTCACCCATCCACAGTAACTATCCCCTCCTACAACCATTACTTTATTCCCTTTACCGCAGGGGATGTTGTTTTCACTTATTTCTCCTTCACGACAACAACCCTCATAGAAAATATGGCAACATTTATTCTATTTAAACAAATATAAAGAGAATTCACTCTGGAAAGTTGAAGATTTTAAAAAACTTCCATGCAGTAAAAATTAACAATCTCAGGAATAGAAAGAAGAATAAGAGGAAAGCAGAGATTGACGTGTTTGATTTTGAAGTTGTGTCTGATTCTGAAATTATATAGTCAGATAAATACACTTCTTTGAAAAGACTAAATTGAAGGCCTACCTACAATGGTATGTTAAAGGCTTCTCCACGATCTCGACATTGCTTTAGTGATGTTAAAAAGTATACTAAGAAAACGTGTCCTATATCTATAAATTTATTCTCTGCAGGGTTCAATGTTCCAAAAATAAAAGCACCTTAACTATGCTTAAGTTGTTCTGTTTGTATATTACCATTTTTTTTTACCATATAGTCTTCTGAAGAAGATAAGCAGTTCAGTTGGACAATATTAAATATTCATTAGCTACCACAGTCTAGAAATAGGAAAGCATGAAAACTCCATTGTAAGCCATGTAACAACATTTTTATAACCTATGCCTGTACAAAATAACAAAATCTAGCTAAGAATCTTACCGGTGAAGAAAACCTGAAGAAGATTTTGCCTTATTGAAGGAAAATGAGGTCCGCCCACAATCACCTACGAGCAGGAATCCATGTTAACAAAGGAATAGGTTTTCTCACCGTATTGAAGGAAAATGAGGTCCGCCCAGTGCCCATAATCACCTATGACCAAGAATCCATGTTAACAGAGGAATATGTTTTTTTCTCAGGGGCTGAAACTGTGATGCAAGATGAGGAAGTGGCAGGAAAGGGTTTTGCAAGATGAGAAGCTTTTCATTGTAGCGCAAAGAAATAGGAAAGAAAATTTTCTTACCAGCGCAGTGCAAAAGCAAAGAAAATTTTCGGAGGGAATGCTAAAAATAATAAATAAATTAAAACAATAAAATTTAATGTGTAAGTTAAACTACGTATGATTTGTAAAGAAAAAATTGGTCAACATAAAACAAAAAATTGAATTTTCACTTTACAACCATTATTCATTAACAAAAATTGGGCATTGTGGCATTGTAACCATCCATAATGCATGAACTAAAGGAATCCTCGTTGATCATGTGAAAATTTTGAATTGTTATCATAATTTAGTCATGAAGAGTTGGCAATGGAAGATTTTTTTTTTGTGGATTCTAGTTCCATGGTAGAAGAGTTGGAGACAACTTCACAATAAATATGGATCTCCATAAGTCTTAATACAAAGGTATTTGGATTATCTAGTGGTCTAGAGCTAGATTCACTTTTTCACAAGATATGGGGTTGGTACTTTTAAAAATATCACACGACCCAATCGAGCACTTCCCATGGTTATAAGATGGAGTAACTTTGGGCACGAGAAACTCATTTATTCATGTCAACAGTCCTTGCCTTTAATGAGCTTGGATGTTCATAGGTAGGATGGTAAAAAACTAAACCTACTACTACTCAAAGAGAATAAGGTTCATTTCAAAAAGAAAATTTCACATGAAGAAAGGTCCATCCTCACTTATAACCCACATCTACACCCAAATCCATTACATAATGAATTAAGCTACCACTTATATAAAGGAAGAGACAACATGTATGATACATTCACTAGTCTTTTATTCCAACCTCTTCATACTAAATAACAAGTCAATAAGGAATGGTCTAACCTCAACTTAGAAACATTCATATTTGATTAAAAGAAAAAAAGAAATGAAGAGGTAAGTACACAAAAACATGAAACACAAAACTAGCTATACTCGTATTCTTTGATACAAATAATAGAAATTAACCACGATGAAGAACACTAGCCTTCAAACAATAACATTAATTTTTCTCACCCTTTGAAATTTGTGCCATTTGTGGTCACGTTAGGGCCTAAATTATACTTTTCAAACCATTTGGTTACACACACACACACTTGGGTTTTTTACTTGCAATTTTAATGTTTTAACGAAGGGCTAGAATCAAACAAAGAATAAGTCACAAACCCAAATATCCCCATTCTTCATGGTCAATTCAGGGTTCCTAGTGACAAATTCATGGTGTGATTAAAGCTCCATCACATTTCCTTACTCAAACAAAACCAAATAAATATAACTTTCTAGTTATTATTGATTGGATTTGAGGAGTTGATCTTGCCCAAGTTTATTCCCTAGTAAACCCTTTCGATAGATTATGATGGTTGTGCATATGACATTCTATGGTTTTGTGTATGCCAACCACAAGAGCACAGGATTGTTGTATGAAAATTTCTTGGTGAGTGTTTTTTCATCTTTTACCTTGAAATATTCAAGGTTTCCTCTTTACACACAAATAACATGGTTTCTTCTGCAACAGTGCTAAAAGGTCAACTTGATCTGGTTATTGGAAATTAGAGTGATGTAAATTCAGTCATATCTTTGAAAATCGACCTAAATCCTATTGTGTGAGAGATATGCGGGATTACGAGGATCTAATTTTGGGAAGAAAAATGGGTTAACTTGACTTTATTTGCATCATTAGGGTGTACATTAGTAATTTTTAAATTAAAGTATTCTATCAAATTTAGCTCGATTATTTGAAGTTGATGTTGGAAAATGCAAACACATACTCAAATTGATTATGGAAAAAACAGAAGGGGCGCATTAAACTGGAGCTAGGAGAAAAATACTTTTTTACTGTGGTTTTCACTAGTATATAAGACTGGAATTTGGTCTTTGAGAATGTTCCATACTTTTTCAACTCAAGTGGCCTCTACCTTTAATTCTAGACGAAGCAATTTTCGCTGACAAGGAGGGATTCACGACAACTTTGGTTTGGATTTGATTGTATTAGCTTCCAAGGAAATTTGGGATGACAAGAAATTGGTTGGATTAGGGAATTCCCTTGGGAATTTCGCTAAAACCTCTGAAGCAATGAAGCAAGTGCGATATACATCACATATCTGCATATGTGTATACATGCTACTGGTGTGAAAATTCAAATTTTCTCAATTTAATAAAGGAAAAATCAAATTGAGAATTTATTGCTACATTTTTCAGTACTCCCTCTCAACAAGAAAGAGATTATCAACCATCCCTATCTTGAACCTGTGGAACTTGAACTTCCCTCTTGACAAATATTTTGTCAAAATGTCAGCATATTGTTCCTTTGTCGGAATGTAGTGTAGCAACATTATCTGCCTCTGCACACAATCCTGTAAATGGTGATACCATATACCTATATGCTTGGATTGATCATGAAATATAGGATTCTCAGAGAGCTTGATGTAACTCTCATTATCATAGTATATCACAGTTGGATCCACCATCTAACCAAACAATCCAACAAGTATCTTTATCATCCATATCGCCTCACATGATGCTTGAATTGCAGCCATGTATTCTACTTTTTCTGAGCTAAGCACCACGCATATTTGATTCATGTTGTACCAAGGAAAAAATGCGGACCCAACACTAAAAATTCCACCTGATTTACTCTTTCGGTTTGATGGACTTCACACCCAATTTGCATATGTGAAGCCACACAGCTTCACTCCCTCTATACCATAGTCCAAACTGGGTAGTTCCTCTGAGATATCGTAAAACATGCTTAGCTTCCTTCCAAATAATTTGGTTGGCCAAACCCAAGCTTTGCTAGATCTATAATGTAATGTTTGTTAGATCTATGATGCAATGTTTGCTCAAATAGGTGACTATAAAGACACCTCCACTTACTAACAAAGACAGATTCCTTCCTCCACTACAAATTTGTTGTAGAATCTAGAGAAAATCAAAATTTATGTAAATGTTAAAAATTAAAATACCTCTACACCAAGGAAATTAATTGTTGCAATTTCTCTCACTATTGATGATGTTACCTATGCAAATTACTGATAAATTCTAGACTGAAAAGGTGGGGAAGCATGCCAGATTCCAAGATACCTTGGTTATAAACTTTGAGAAGGATATGGCATGGATAATTATCCCATAATTTGGTTTTGTTGTAGTATTTTGATCAGAAAGTCTCAAGAGCAATAGATATTTGAGTTAATTACCATATAGAGTTAGAATATTGAGATTGTAGTAGAGTTGAACTAGTTTTTTAAAATCAAGAGAAGAGCAGTAGTACAAGAAAGTAGCTTATAAAAGGTTGGTTAAGGAGATCGTGACATGGATAAATAATTTTGTGGTGGAAGAGGATTTGTGCCTTTTAGTTCTCCAACCATGGAAATGCAAGCATGAATGCTTGGAGGTGACCTAGAATGGATTGACTGACATTGAATAACTAATGGAATAAGGTGCGATGGAGGAAGCACATGCATTAAAGAAGGCAAAATAGGATTTTAATCAAAATGCAATAATTAAGAAGTGGTGGATGAATAGAACGAAGGGGATTCATCACAATACCATGGTAATGAAAATGAGTATTAGTGAGGATGAAAACATAGAGGCACAAGTACAAGACTTCAAAAGGTTTCAAAGTTGTCAAGAGAATACCAAACATTTGTTCAAATATGGGGATTTGATAATTGGAAAGAGCTTGGAGAGAAGAATATGTGGAGAGAATATGTCTAGAACTTTGGAAGAGAGAAAAGAAGTGATGCCACAAGGAGGTGAGCACTTTCAATTAGATGGATCATGATTGTATAAAAGGGAGCCTCAGTTTGTAAGGTATTTATTAGCCTATGGAGAGATATATCATCACACAGAAAGAAGAGGAAGAAACACTTATTAATGTGTTCTAATTGATTGAGCTAGAGGAAGGTCAAGTAGTAGACATGATATAGCCTAAGGAAAGTGGATCCAATCCAAACTAACCACCCTATGAATTTTAAAAGCCTAGAGGAAATCCCAACTTTTTATTCTATTTTTGAATCGAAGCAACCTTTTCTTAGTAGTTTGGGATATAGTAGTAGTGAAACAAAATGAAGGTGGGAATAGAAGTAGAAGTGGCATATGTTATGTTTGAATTTTAGTTCAAGTTTGGCAGTAGACTTAATTATTTAAAAATGTCCATAAGGTTTTATCTTGGTGAACAATCCAACCAAAAATATGGTTATAGTAGTTCCAGGAACTTTATAAAGGGTAATGGTGATGAAAAACCACATTGGTTCTTATGTGGATTCATCTGGAGGGTGAAAAGGATTGCAATGCTAGTTTCTAAGATGATAAAGTTCCTAACCACATTGTGGGGGAAGCTTATACAATGGTGCATGAAGTTCATATAGATTTATCCCTAGGGTGTAGCTAAGGCCTTGAACAAGTTAAAGGCGGTATTTATAACTAAGTTCTAGAGGCTAAACACTGAACAACAATAAATCTCTAAGTTGAAGGAGATTAAGAAAATGGTTGGAGAAAGTTCTCAGGAGTATGATGAAAAATTACAAAACTTAATCAACAAACTCTCCTATGCTATCCATGAAACTCAACACAAAGAATGATCCATAAGTTTGTTGCTCTTTAATAATGTACCATTATTGCAACATTCATGGGTGACATAGAGGGATGCCTTATCTTAGGTCATGAGGATAGAATCTTGTAGGGTGAACATCCATTTTACTAAAAAATGTCATGCTTGGTAGGATCTAAGAGAGAGTTATGTAAGGAGTTCCTTCTAGGTAACCTTATTAATGAACCTTATTTTATATATTAATTGCAGAATGAACCTATTTTGTTATTGGAAAGAGAGAAAATTTCATAGATTCTAATGAATCCTTATACATTACCTGCATTCTAGTGAGTTAAAAAAATTAATGGCATTAGAAGAGTGATGATATTGTGTTTTTGGCAGAGATATTTTATCTCTTCCTCCAATACCAAGATTCTTCTTATATTTTGCAGCAAAAATGGAAATCCCCAATGGAGATCATTTCCTTCACAAATACACCATTTATATTGGTGTCTTGGGTATAAAATTGGACTATTTTCCACTAGAGCTACTAGATGTCATTTCATTGAGCTACAGTGATAGGTGAGAGCTATGCATATCTCACTAAAGGTGTATCAAGAGGCTATTAGTTGTCAAATATTGGAGATGCTCCACGATGAGAACAAACCAGGTGAAAAATAAGAAAATTCCAATGGATTTAATAAATTATAAGTAAATCTTGTGCTAGATGGAAGATCCTTTTACAATTACAAAATACATAACTTAACTAGTTGATTGAGAGACAACTAGTAAACTTCTCAGCTCGATATGTCAAACAGGTATGGATTTATTATGAAGTGATCATCTGCCACGGTTTAGGTTGTGAAAATTGAACTAGCGATTGAATCATTAATGTCCAAGTCCTAGATGGCTAGTTTGTAGAAAGAAAATCTAGTAAGAAAAGAGCAGGGTAAATTCATCTATCTGTTACTATGATAACCTCTTTAAGAGAGTCCCAAAACTCTCTTTCTGTAATTTTACCATATCCAGACCAGTGAAGTTTGGCTTTATTAATGAGAGAGCCATTGGGTTTCAACTTTCCATACTTATTTTTAAGACAATCACCACCTTCCCCACCCCGACCCCCCACCCAGTTCCAGACAACACTTAGATGATTACATCCTTTTTTCAGTCCCACCAGCTAACAGGGACACCAGCATGATAACATTCAGTAGCACCACTCCAGTAGATCCAAGACCCATGAGATCCCAAGTGGGAGGGGTCTCCTGCGACCCCCCCTCAATACATTTTATTCATCAATATGTTTGCTACATTTTGCATTCTGATAATCAAGTTCTAGATTGCGGTATCAAAAGAATATTATCACTTATCGAACACGTTTTCCTAAATTTACTAAATTATAAGCCATGGATTTTTAATTCTACATTGCAAACAGGTTCCATAATATATCCCTCTCCATGGGTTATTGGAAGCGACTTTAATATTATCAAGTTACTTGATGATAAGAAGGGTTATATTTGAAGGTTGTATGCAGAAGAAGAACCATTTAAAGAAACAATTGCTTCCTTCTAGCCTAGTGGAGGTTGACAATAGTATCTTTACCTGCAATAATCAACGAGGGAGTCAACAACAAGTGGCCTCGTGTATGGACATTTTATTAATATCAAAACATAGTAACACTCTTGCAAAGTCTTTTTCCAAGCCAACCAAGCAACCCTTTCTTCATTTACTTCTATTCATTATATAGGCAGAATATTATAGTGTAATAGGCAGTTGCATACAAAATATGTTCGATCCACGGAGAGGATCAACACCAACTGGAAAAGTAGAAACATCATAACTGAAAAAATAAACATTATAGTTGTTTACACTTTTTTCAAAAATAACAAATGCAATCCTAAAATACTTAACTTCACCCTAAATAAATAACATATTTGAAACCATGTTTATATTTGAATCTCATTCATCCTGAGTAAAGAAAATAGAAACAACATAAAATCATAGAAAAGTTGTCAGTGAACTAATGGCTCTGCGTAACGACTGGGTAGCAAAAAGTCATCTTTCCTTTATGGTTGACACCTGTTCAATGAAAGCTGGGATGAGATGGCATCCAGGTGTAAATCAAGCTGACCTCTCAAATCTCTGACAGCTCCAAAACATGAGTGAGACTCAGTAGGCAAGGTTTGCGCAACACCTGCACAACGCCTGCGCAACATCTGCATAACAAAATTTGTTTTGGGTATATCTCCCAAACCGTAACATATTTTTCAGAACCGAAGGAGGTTATTTTATATGATAGTGTTGGGAATAAACACCTCTCTCCATTTCTCCAAATATTTCCTTTTATTCTTACAAAATACTTTTCAAATCCATGGCTCAAAACATGAAATTTACAAACTACAAAAAATGAGATCTAAAGATGAATGCCTGATCTGTGACACCTGTGTGAAAACTGGAAGATATTTTTGTAATTTGGCCCATCTTTAAGAACAACCTCTCTCAATTTTCCATATTTGGCCTTTATGTGGTCGGAATTTCTATTTCAAAAGGGTGTAAAAAATAGAGTATGCACAACATTGTGAAGCGAGCAAATCTAAGTAGCATTGTGATGCTTTGACCTAATGTTTTGGAGTGCTCCACCTGAATTTGCATGTGAATCACAACATACGTAACGATTAATTATAAGGGGTATGATATCCCTTTGGTATGGGAGTTTTATATATGAGAATGGGGTATTATGCATGAAGGTTATATGATATGAGTATGGGAAATGGTAATGTTAAAATAGGGAATGGTTTAGAATGAAAGGGGGCAATAAAATGAATGTAATATGATGATAGGTTAATGTTATATGGGAAGGGTGTAGGATGTAAATTTATATGAAGGGGGATGAATCGAAGGTAAATGGGTAAATGGGGAAATAGGAGGTGAAATGGATAAGCATAGGGTAAATAAGAATGAGGGATAAAATTGTAGGATGTTTCAAATGACCATACCTTGTAACCATCAAAACTCTGATTGCAAATGAGCTCAATTCAGACAATTCTGATAGACAAATGACTAAACCCCCTTTGACTTGACATGACAAAAACATTTGCGACCATGACTCCCATTAACTTGACACTCTTTTAGAATTTGAATGAACCCTTCATGTAAGAAACTAAAAGATGTCAAACAACGATCTAGAGGCTATGACAGCAACAATATTCATAGGCTCAACTACTCAAAACTGAAAATTAAAGGATAAGGAAAAAAAATTTACAATAAAACTCATGACCCTAACACACATGGCCAGAATACGAGCGATTAACCAGAGAGTTTAGCTTGAAACCAATTTCTTTCATGGAAATTCCAGTTATGGATCAAATCCCACATTTCAGTGATTTAAAGAGAGGAAACCACAACCATGAACCCAATATGATCTCAAAATCTTCACAACATTTCCATCATTAATAAAGTGGAAGCATAACCATTAATTGTATAAAATGTTGAAAAGAGGAGGGTACTTAAGAATAGGGTACCAATGTTCTTTAACTCAGGATGCCATCTAAGAGCCAACCATTCGTAGATAAAACCACGTACCCACCAAATCCCATTGTTGTAATCCTAACACCTGGTCCCAAAAAACATCGGAATTAAAAACGAGTTTCTGATAATCCAGATAAACCTTAATTAACTTCCTTCTTTTTCCACGAATGATGGAAAAATAATTTCCATTGATTACGAAATTGGGTTCAATAACCAGTGGGGATACCCAAACATTTGAATCCACGTGTATAGTTTCATGTATAGAATATGTCCCAAAGGGATAGACTCCAGACTTGGGGCAACCACGACTCTCCGCCTCAATAGTTGCATGTACCAACACATCGAGTAATGGCACATCACCACCCTAGTTTCCTTTAGTATCAAGTGAAATCCTACCGATAGATGTAAAGGCCAGTTGTACAATGAAAACCACTGACACTCTGCAATATCTCCTATATGTGCACCAAAGTAGAGAGAATTACTAAAAAATACCATATGTAGTAGTGTCTGAAAAAACCTCGATAAAATATGTAGACAAGGTAAATTAATGTCACTTATCAATTATTGACACCACTCGATGTAGGTTGTCACCAACTCAATCCACTAGGAAACCCCTTCAAATAAAATAGACTGGCCAATCATCATCGACCAATTTCCTTCATAAATTCTAATCAATCGCACATTCGACAAAGATCTTTAATGATGGTGCAAACCATTAATGGATTTTCCCTCATATAATAAATGATCGACTTGGAAAATAAATACCCCCCTAGACCAATTAATGACCCTAAGAGACTCCTTCATGATTGAATTCAAAATTGAAATATGTTACCAACTCCACCAATCAAAATTAATGCACTTATGTAGCAGTAAATATCCTCAGAAATCTTCCTATCAACCAATCCCAACCCAGAGAGGAGAAGGAAGATCCATAGGAGCAAAGGTTCAAAATAAATACCATGTAAAACAACCAGCCAGTATGTCTCAGATAGACCATAGAGAAGAACAACACGTAGCAGCTAAGATCCTAAAAAATCCCCTGATTGACCATCCCCAAACCAGGGAAGGAGCATGCATATCCATAGGAGAAAAGGTTCAGAAGAAAGACAATGTAAACAACTAGCTAGTGTGTCTCAGATAGACCACAGAGTATGTCAACAACTAGAGTGGAAAATAAATTGTTATTTGTGTACCTTGAAACAAAAGAACCGGTAGATATCCCTGATATAATTTAGAATTAGGATAAAAACTGAATCTAACTCGGATAATTATGCATAGACGCATTGCACCAAACAACACCAGTAATTGCACTAGTAAATGCTACATTTAATCCATCTACCTCCACACTTACAACCAAAATTACCTCCCTTGTGAATTTTGTGACTAATGCTTCCACAATCCTATCTTTTATCCTTGACGCCAGCTTCTCGCAAAAGTTGTCGTAGAGATTGCATATTGTCTACTAGCAAATATTTTTTAATTTGTCTCCACCATCCTTTAAGTGAATCTAATCCATGTTGTTAATGACTGTCAAAAGTTTCAGCACAACAATGTATTGATAGTAGCAACCAACAAATAGAAGTAACATTCAAAATAAATGAAACAGTCAAAATACACAAATTAAAACACTATCGATGGAGACCCCAAAAAGTACTCCAACTATGTTACTGCCTATCCATGTTCAGTGAAAGTGCGTATGTAACTCCTCTCACCAAGCACCTCTGTTGTCGGCCTCCATTTCCCTAAATCCCATCAGTTGTTTTCGGCCTCCATTGCTCTGCTTCCTGAAGAACCCATCAACAACATAAAGGCAAACCCCTAATCCTTTACTTTTTCCTTTTTTACTAGCGCCTCGTATCAAAAATTTCAAGACAAAATATTTCTTTTATCTTAAAATCCCCCTCTATGTAGTAGTGTCGAATGAAACGACATAAAATTTGTCTCTAATCATATAAATATAGATCAAAGGGACATAAGAGTTGGAATTGATGTCTGAGAAACCTTGCTAGGAAAAGTTGTCGCGTTCTTTAGAGTCAGCTACCCCACCAAAACGAAGAGCCCAACAAATTGTTGTCTTTATAAGATAACATAAATGATAAGTGAAATAACAACCTCGATATAGGCGAGAGACAGTAGTAGCCTACATGTTGGCAGACTTAGGGTGGACTATTAGAGTCAATTTTTCAAGTCATGTTAGATAATATTGTCTTCAATTGATATGGTTTTGTCTTAATTGTTGATTGTCTTAAATAAATTTCGTCTTAATTGCCATTGTCTTAATATAAAGTTTCGTCTTAAAATATTTTTGTCTCAAGTTGTTTTTGTCTTAAATATAAAGTTTTGTCTTAAAATATTTTTGTCTTAAATTGTTTTTGTCTTAAAACATTTTTGTCTCAAACTATTTTTGTCTTAAATATAAAGTTTTGTCTTAAATATAAGGTTTTGTCTTAAACTATTTTTGTCTTAAAATATTTTTGTCTCAAACTGTTTTTGTCTTAAATATAAAATTTTGTCTTAAAATACTTTTTGTCTCAAACTCTTTCGGATATTAAATTTTAATTTAAAATGACTAAAATAAAAAGTGACTTTTTAAGACAAAAGATTTCTTTTGTAAAACAAAAATGTCTTAAAAGTGCATTCATATAGTAGTGTGAGTCTAAAAGTAGAAAGAATCTTGTACTTTCTTAGGATCCTTGCAATCTTATCAGTAATCCCTTGCATAAAAAGAAGTTACTAAATAACTTATAATCACACTTTAACCAATCAAAATAAATAAATTTAAATATATAATAAAAAATAACAAAAAATGAATTCCAAATATTCAACTACAATCAACTTCAAATTTTTTTAATAAAAAATAAAGTCATAAACATGGTAAAGAAAAACAAAATAAATTACTGCCATGACTAGCACAAGTATAATAAAAATATAATTTCTATTTATTATTTAATAAATTTTTTATATTTGGCATCAAATGGTTTCTCCTTATAATCAGTTACGTTTCCTCCTCTATATATATACACAGTACAACAGCCACAAGGATTTAAAAATTGCTCCGTGTTTCAATTAACAACCACAACGATTTAAAAATTGCTTTCAGCTCAATTGCTTTCTGTTAGCTATTGTCCATTTTCCAGTGGAACAAAGAATGGAGGAGATGAAGCGAAAGCTGGTGGAATCTGGGGTCATCGGAGAAGTTTTGGACGATTTCAATCCTATTATGGAGTTCACGCTATTGTACGGGGATAAGGAAATCGGCTTCGGTGACGAAGTAACGGCTGGTGAAGTTGAACACAAACCTAATCGTGTTTATCACGAAGCCTATGAAGCCTTGCAGAGGCCTAAATTTGTAGCGTTGGTAAGTTAAAAATCTATTTCAGTCAATATCTTCACGATGATCAAATAATTATTTACATTCTGTGCAATTGAAATTCATATTATTAACCTGTTAACAAATCAACTTAATTAGGTTATGACGGATCCTGATGCTCCTGGTGGCGAGTATCTGCACTGGTATGCCATAATCCTTAAAGATTCTCATATCAACTTATTTTCGATTATTTGGCTCGCGGAATCCATTAAATAATTTCACAAGAAAAATAGGAATGAATCGTTATGTTGCACTGCAGGTTAATTACGTATTTCATTGCCAGGGATGATGAAGAAGGTATCGTTTCTTGGACATTTATATTCACAGATCCAATAGCGTTTTAACGTTAAGATGGATAAATATTGTGTAGAATGTGTAGAATTTGTGATTAGGTTTAATAATATGAATAATTGAGGAAGTCTTTAATCACTTATGAATAAATATTTATATTTTTTTTATTCATATTTTTCGTATCCGTTTTGCTGTGTTGCAGTATTAGAAAGATTGGAGGAGGAGATCATTTCGTATAAAGCTCCTAGACAGGGCGCACGCAGGATAGTTGTGACCTTGTTGGAGATTGACAGCTCTATCGAGTGCCTGCCGTCCGTCATTGTGTCCAAATCAAGATACGGCTTCAGTACCAGAAATTTTGCGGACACGAATCAACTTGGATTACCGCTTGCTGCTACATTGTTCAAGATTAATGATCAACATGAAGAGGCTCATGAAAAGTTTGAAGAAAATAGGGTGTCAACTCGAAAGCGAAAATTCAAGCAATTAGTGGATAAAGATTATTATTATTATTAACCGCCGGCTAGTTCAAGAAATTAGCGGATAAAGATTATTATTACTTGAATCTTATGGTGGAAATCCAATAAATCTACTTCCATTTGCTTTGTGGCTGGCAACTAGGTGATATGGGTAATTTTAGTATTCATAAAATTTGAGCCTGCAAATAAAATTTTGGTTTGCTGTTTGATATAGTTCTATTGTGTATCATTCATTTATTTATGCGATATGGTTATCTGTCATTTTCTATGTTATTATTCTTGAAACTGAATGCTAAGTTAATTTATTAAATGTTTTGTTCAAAATTATATCAAATGTAGTACAGGCTATCTTGCATCATTCTTTTATTTATGTGATATGTGTATTTGTCATTTTTATATTATTATCAAACAATGTTAATTTAATTTATTAAATGTTAAGTTAAAGGACCCCAATTTAACAAAACTTAAGATTCACCTGTGTGGCCGCGAACCTTTGGAACCTTCCATCTGCAACTGAACAACTCTAGCAAAATTACCTCGCAACAAGAATTAAAATAATTAAACTCGTCTAGAAGAGTTACAGAAAAACAGGCCCAACGGAATACCCTAATTCTGGGTGAAGAAATTCATCCCTGAACCGAGAGTAGTTCGACATACTCCTGTAAATATGGTTCTCTTTTATTGTCCACAGAATCTAGAGTTCATTTAAATCCCTGGTCTGGTTGCCCCATGGTGCGTTCCCGGGAATGGAACCTGCAATCGAAAATAAAAAGGTAAATGCATGTAGTTATTAATGTGCACAAGTGTATATTACCATAATAAATATCAAGCCTAAAGTCTGCGCATAATTTACTTCGTATCATTAGGAATTTTGTAAAATCAGATAAGGGTCTGCGAGTCATATAGCATTACCACATAAGCCTTTTACCATTGGTATAAGCAATCACTAACCCAAGATCCTTCATTTGTGGTCGAATGCTATCCAAGGTGTAAACGTATATATAAATTTAACATTAAATATAAAGCAACTATACCATTTTTAAGAGAAGGAACGTTGTAGGTTAGCCAGTTTCAAAATTGTCTCAATAAGGAAGAAATAAAGTGAGCATAGTAAAAGTGAATGACTAGTAAGAAAAAAAAAATAGATGAGAGGATGTTACACATTCAAAACTAAAATTAAAATTACAACGTGAGCAGAATGGCTGGTAAGTTAAAAAAAAAAGAAAAGATGAGAGGATGTTACACATTCAAAAATAAAATTATACTATAAATTAAAAAATTTAAAAATAAAATTACATTATAAATTTAAATTGGTTAATAGTACCATTTTTATTGATGAAATGAAATGATTGTTATAAATGTGAAAATTATATTAGAATGTTGAATAAGATTCATTTTAAATTTAATTATTAAATTCTATTGATTGGATTTCGATAATAAACTCTAAATACATATCATTTTATAAAAGTGCAATATTCTATTTCTATTCTACCACAAAATCCATACACAAATAAACCTCCAACCTTAAATTCAAATTGACTAAATCATTATACAATAATAATAATAATAAATTTTCTACCAAAATAACATATGCAATTCAAATTGAATAAGTCATTATATTATAATAATAATAATAAATTCTCTACCAAAATAATATATGTAAATAATTTTTGTGTGTTTTTTTTTAAATTTTATCTAAAATTTTATTTATTTAATTAAATTTTTAAATAGTTAATATTATAAGATTTTTCTATAAAACTTATCATCCAAGTTTTACTCAATTTTAATTTTAAAATTGTTCATAAAACATCAAAATGGAATTAAATAAGGCTAATGTAAATGGGAATTTCGTTGTCAAGTAAGCTAGGTACGAGAGGTTTTAGCTAGAAAAATTTAATTTTAAACTTGTTCATAAAAGATCAAAATGGAATTAAATAAGGCTAATGTTAATGGGAATTTGGTAGTGAATGGAATTAAATAAAGCTAATGTTAATGGGAATTTGGTAGTGAAGTATGCTAGGTACGAGAGGTTTTAGCTAAAATATAGGGACTCGTGGTTACTACAAGAACTATGACAAGAGTTGTTTCACATCCATCCATCTAAACATTTCTATGATGAAGTCAATAATAGAGCGTCCACTTGTAACAATCCTAGGTATTGTAAATATGCATTACTATGCAAATTTAAAAGGTAAGGATATAAGTTAAATTTGGTAAAAGTTTAGAAAGTAAGGATATAAGTTAAATTTGGTAAAAGTAAGGAACTTTATGGTAAAAGAAAATTATTTTAGTTATGTTTCTTTAAAAAATTAATATTTAAAGAGTAATACCCAAAATGAGATTGTCCAGACATTTAGAGACAATTAGTGATTTTCCTCACCATTTAAGAGAAAAAAAGAGGAAGGAATTAAACCTGAATGAAGGTAATGTCTCTCTAATTTTCTAGAGACTGAAGCTCAGGCGAAGCAACAAACGTAATTGTTGTTTTCACGGTCGGGTGGACAGGTTTTTTTAATGAAATACTTGACTGTTTAAGTAAGAAGACAAGTATTTGACTGTTTAAGTAAGAAGATAAGTATTTAAATATTTGTTTTATTCTTTTAATTTTTATTCATTGCAAAAGGTGTGAAATCCCAGTGAACTATTAAATGTAAGCACTTAGTTTACTGAGATTGTCTAGGCAACCATATAAGTTAAATCGGTAGGAAAATATATGTGTTTTCCAAAAATATATGTGCATGTAAATGAATATATATGTATATATATGTTGGATTAATTATGGTTATATTAAAGCATTCCTCCGCAAGTAATGATGTTGAGATTTATTGATTAGTAGTAATGTGGTAGACCTAAAGAATTTTTTTTTTAAGTTTAATTTTTGGTTCTTAGTAATGCTTGTTACAATTAGTATCAGAGTTCATTGTTACTACATTGTGGTTTATTTAGGTTCACTAGAAATAATGAATGTGTAATGATGTACAAGAGGGAGATAGGATGAGGAGAGGATCAAACCTAGTGGCAAAAGGTAATGCTGAGATGTGGCTTCAATTAGGAGGAGACACATGTAATAACAATGCCATGTTGTTATAAATGGTACAACAGCTACGAGCTAAGATGCCCAACTTGCAGGCTGCAAATGAAAGGATGAGACTGGAACAAGAAAGTATTCTGAAAATTCTTTCTGATAGATAAAATCATCATCATCCAGATCCAATTCTTGATCATGAGACTCGAACATAAATGCATTAGGAGGTTGAAGAACATCCAGAATCTGAAGGGGGAAGAATTAATAATAATAATAATGAGGAAGGATCTGATAACATTTCTAGAGGTAGGAGAGTCAGAAGAAAAAAGATGGAACTTCCAAGGGAGCCTAAGAAGATTAAGCCCTCGACCTTTGATGGTGAGTTGGAGGAAATTGCAGAAGCTTGACTTATTAATATGAATAAATATTTCAAAATCTACGAGTATGCTGACAATTTGAAGAAAGACTAGAAAATTACCAAAAGCAAGGCAAGGCCACCTTATGGTGTGAAGAAATAAATATTGTTTGAGGGATTGATGAACAAGATGTGACCTGGGATTGTTTTCAGAAATATTTAAGGATAAGTATATGACTGAACACTTCTATGATGTAAAAGTTAAAGAGTTTTATGATTTGAAACTAGGATAGTTGACTATGGATGAATTTGTCACCAAATTCACCTCCTTGTTGCGATATGTTCCCTATATTTGCGAGGAAAAGGAGAAGGTGCAATGTTTCATTAGCAAGTTACCCACATTCATGAAGGAACGATTTGAATTCGATAACCCAAAGACTATGGATGAGGTGATCTGTAAAGAATGAATTTCCTACCATCAGATGAAGCAAAAGGGAGATAATGGGATAGGGTGGCCAGGAAAGAAGCGACAAAAGAGTTTCCAAAATGCCATAAATGAAAAAATCCCAGTTCTATAAGTATGTCCAAGGGACAACAAAACAAACAGTCTGGAATAAATCGATACAGGTTCATATCACCAACTGAGTATAAACAAACTGAGGTTTCCAGCAAACTAGAGGAAAGCTAGGCATAAAAACTTCCCCTACAATGATGAGGTTGTGGGGAACCCCACTATTATAAGAAGTTCCCACAACGCACCATATTAGAAATGGTGGCCAATCTTCAAGAAGATTATACTCTCGGAGAGGTGGCGAGAAACATACCGAAGATTAATGTTTTGTTGGAGGATCATCAGGCTGAATATCAGCCCCCGATGATAAAGTTGAAAGATAAAATAACTAACTGTACTATTTCAATTTTAGTAGATCCAGGGGCCATTTTGAGCTATGTTAACCCGAAAATAGTTGGAGCATGTCAATTACAATCCAAAAAATTCAAAAATCCTTGGTTAGTGCAACTAGCCATGGGAGCTAAAAGAAGGGTGACTGCAATGGTAGATAATTGTCCTATTGATGTGGCAGGGTATCAAATTAGAGTAAATTTTAATGTGCTTCCTCTAGGATCATATTATGCATTAATTTGTATGGATTGGCTAGAGAGTCATTGGTCCCTAGTAAACTGAAAGCATAATACCATAAGTTATTTCTCTGAGGGAGGTGTTAGACAAGAAATCCAGAGAATCAAAAGGTTTGTTAAATTGACACCAATAACAGCTGCTCAGCTGGGGAAATTCCTTAGGAATGGCTTCCATAGAAATTTTTAGGGGTGAATTTTCACCCATGGGCTAAATTAAAGGGTTTTAAATTTTTATTGGGTGAATTTTTTGTATCATAGTATATTATTTCAAATTGCCCCAAATTTATTTTATAAAAAAATTAAGTCTAGAGGTTAGCCCACATTATTTTAAGGGAGAGGGTAAGAAAAGTAAATTTATATTTCAAATAGTCCCAAATTTATTTTATAAAAAAAATTAGGTCTCGAGGTTAGCCCACCTTATTTTGAGGGACAGGGTAAAAAAAGTAAATTTATATTTCAAATGGCCCCAAATCTATTTTATAAAAAAATTAGGTCTAGAGGTTAGCCCACCTTATTTTAAGGGAGAGGGGGAATTAAAAAAACTTATATACATCTTAACTCTGAATCTACTGGATCAAATCTCCTAAAGAGGTTTGCATCTCAAGAGATTTGATCCCTTTGGATCCTTGATAGCTCCAGATTTAAGATGGATCTAGGTAAAAATAAAAATCACACTATGTGAAAACAATTTTACTTGATCAAAATAAAATAAAAATAATAAAAAAATAACATTAAAATAAAAATAATTTCATAGTATTGGCACATGGTATGAGAACCCATAGTATTCATGTGGAACATAACATATTTAAAGGCTAAAATTAAACTAACCTAGATCCATCTTAACTTAGGATCTACCAAGCAGAGAGAGAGAGATATCAGATATCAAATAGCTTGTGACGCAAACCTATTTTCACTGAGTGAAAATAAATATGAACCCTTTTGAGGTTAAACTGGATTTACACTAGTCACATTGTGTAAGCCTAGATGATACTTCAAAAGTGGGTATGTTTTTTTATGTTATACACTACTAGATGAGGCTTTAGAAGTGGGTATGTTTTTTATATTAAACATTTTATTTTAAAATATTTTAGGAGCGGTAAAAAATTTATTTCCCCATTAAGATATAGATTTATTTCCCCATTAAGATAGAGATTTAAAGATAATAGGGAAATTGACATTATGGATTGTGTGAATTTGAAGATGATGTAACAAAATCTTCTTGTAATATGCTCGAATGTTCGCTTTCATGGAATATTTTCCCTTCTCCATGGAATTCCTAATTATGATATCTCGACGGTAGGCATTTTTTTAACAAAATATTCTTGTAATTTGCTTAGAATTTTCGATTTCATGGAATATTTTCCCTCCTCCAGCAGATTCTTCTCTGGGAAAGGATTCATCTTAACTTCAATAAGTTCAGTTGACCTTTACCTTCATTTGAATACCTTTATTGACAATATCTAATATCAACAAGTTAAACATCATTTTAGAAAAATCTTATTGAAATTTAAACTAAAATATTATATTTTTTGAAAAATAAATCTATTTAAAAATGAAACTTTCGAAATTTATTTTAAGCAATGGCACATTGTTTTTCACCCTAATCTCTTCAAAGTTTAACTTGGCTTCAATATTTGGAGGTATAGGTTGTGTTTTTTTTACTTTTAACTTAGATGAAATTCGTAAAAGGAAATGCTAAAAGTGAAATGAAGGGTTGTTTAAAAATGAGATCATCATAAAAAATTTCTATGATGGGTAGGAGGACCCATCAAATTTAACCCTTGAAGCCACAATTTACAACCTTCACAATTTCGAAATAAGTCTAGGTGGTGTTATTAACATTTTTTTTACCTTATTCTTAGTTTCTTCTAATTAAGTATGAAAACATTTTCTTTGAGAAATAAGTTAGTAATCTCTAATTATTTTTTATTTTTATTTTTTCTTATGAAAATTATGAAAACATTTCCTTAGAAAGTAAGGAAATAATGATTCTACATATGTATTTTTTTAATGAAAATTATGAAATGCAATTCTAGCTATTTTTAATTTCTTGAAATGTATCTTTAAATACATACAAAAGTAAGATTCTACAATTCCAAAAAAATTACTCAAAAACTAAAAAGTGATTTTATCATAAATAATAAAAAAACAAACAAAAAAAAATTATGGGCTCTAATTAACACACGGGTTACTTTTAATTCAAATAAAATATAACCTCAATCCCACACATAAAGTTATCTGAAAATTTTCAAAAATAAAATAAAATATTTTAACCAATTCCAATCAAATTTGTAAGGAAAATATGTAATAATTTTAACACATAACCTTAATCTTATAAAAAAAACAAAATAATACAATCACAAAAGAACATTGAGTTTCAAAAAACTAACCCTATTTGAGGTTTTCGCCACTTGTACCTAATTTGATAACCAACATGGGATTGAATCCCACATTGTTCATCCAATAAAAAACATCCAATACCATCATAAAGTCTGTTACTAATAATTTTAGAGGTTATTACATTAAGAAGCATGACTTTTTAAGGAATAATATTCATACTGACAAATTATTAAATTTAAAAGAATTACTCGACAAACGTTTCAAGGGTGCATACAAAACTTCCCAGTTATTGCAGGATCAAACATAGGCATAAACTCGGTATCGAAGTTGTCGAGTTACACATGAGATCTAAGTTATTACAGAATCAAATGTAGGCATAAATTCAGTAACGTAGTTGTCCAATTACACAAGAGATCTATAATAATACATAATATCTGAATAGGTGCATACTAAAGATTCACTGAATAAGGCAAAAATGAGATAGTTTTAATTATCTGAGTCTTCACTACCTTCCTTTTTTCTAAATATCTGTGGTACGAAGAGTGAGTTATCCATCACCTCCCTTTCTTTTTAGCGTTGGTGGCCTTAGGTTCCCATCTGGGTGCAAAGGGAACAATTGGAGCAATTCTCCCCTCTTTTCATATTCTGTTGAAATTGTTAGTCCCTGCTCATTAAATAAAATTTAACTTAAATTAGAATTTGAACAACGTATTTGAGAACTTTGAAAACTAGAATATGAACAACGTATTTGAAAATTTTGAAAATTGGTTTCTAAATGGGGAAAATTCATGTGCATATATGTTTGAAATCAATAATAAAAGAAAAGGAATTTGGATGTAAATGTAATATCTTACTGAAGAGGAAAAGTATGTAACAAAAGAAAATATTTGATTTAACTTTTAACACTGAAGTCTCATTGCAATTCTTGAATAGGCTGGAAATCTAATAAAGAAGAACTAGCCTAGCCAATTATTTGACTTGGATTTTCATTTTAATTGTAGTTTTCTCAATATCTGATAGATATGAACAAAATTAATTGTTAACTATTTAACTTTGTTCATATACATCAAAATTTCAAGAACATTTTGAAACCTGAAATGAGATATGCTCAAATCCCCTTGAAAACAACTTGGATCACTTTCTTATGCATTTAACAAAATATTTCCCTATTAATATCCAAATCATAGAAATTAAGAATCGATAATCTAATTACTTGAGATAAAAATGTAGCTGTATTCATCGAAGTCTCGCAAACAATGTTGCAGGTTGGGGTTGAACATAGACAATGCCACAAAATAAGATTTTTTTACGAAAATAGTTAAAATTATTGAAAAACATAAACAAACAATGTAGAGTTTACCAGGGGTTGAAGGAGTGTAGGGTGGCCCCAAAGAGAGCTCTGTGATATTTCCTTCTCATATTGAGAGGACTCTTGCATGGAAATCTTGTGTTCTTTCCATCTCTTGCTGCAGTGAGTGTTTTGAAATCAATAAAAAACACTTTTTTCTTCCACATCCTTGTAGGGTTTGAGTAAACTCACAATATCTGTGACCTCATCTCGAGTAGGGTTTCAGTAAACTCACAATATGAATTACATAGAATATGGCAGGGTTATCTAGATGTGTAAAGACCAATTTTGAGCTAAAGAATTTATTTGCTTCAACATCACATGCCTTTGGGGGTGCCTTTCCAATTAATTTCCCCTTGGGATGTGATAAGACATTTGTGGTAAAACATAATAAAGACATGCAAAAATATTTTCAATAGTGTATAACAAGAACCTAGAGCAACATTACCCGTGATTTTTATTTTCCAAAACATGGAAAATTGTATATCATAGTTTTTAAATAAATGTTTTTCTTATTATTAATATTTTTCTATACATTGGTAACTAATCACTGATATTTTACAATGTTTTCTATTTTTTTAGAAGATTAACCAATAATTTTCAATACTTTATACCCTAGTGAAAAATTCGCCAATATTTAAGAAAATTTTATAATTTAGTGAAAGATTCACCAAAACAATATATATGTATATTATATTAATGAAAAAATAGCCTATACATTTTTCTATATACCATGGGGATTCTCCCATTTATTATAAATATAAATTTGAGGGGTTTCTTAAAATTTTCCTTTGGCTTCCAAATTTTTGCTGTGCAAGTGGGATACTCTAATACTAAAGATAAGATAACTTGTCTAGAAAATATACCAGTTATTCAAGAATTTTTTGATGTATTTCCAAAGGATATTCCTCGACTTCCCCCAAAAAGGAATATTTATTTTACTATAGAATTAATTCCGAGAGTAGTCCCAGTATCAAGGGAACCTTATCGAATGATCATTCTTGAAATAACATAGTAAAATATGCAGTTAAAAGAGTTGCTCAATAAAGGGTACATTCGATCTAGTGTGTTGCCCTAGGGGGGATCCGATGTTGTTTGTAAGGAAAAAGGATGACACCCTTCAACTTTGCATTGATTATAGAGAACTAAACAAGCTAACCATTAAAAAAAATCCATTGCCAAGAATTGATGACATGTTTGATCATGTTAAAGGAGCTACAATGTTCTCCAAAATTGACTTATGGTCTCGTTATCATCAGATTAGAGTTGAGGAAAAAATTTACAAAACAACCTTTAGGACTTGATATAGGCATTATGAATTTGTGGTGTTGCCATTTGGGTTAAAAAAATGCTCCTGCAACATTTATGAGCTTAATGAACAACATTTTCCAACTTGATTTGGATAAATTTGTCCTAATTTTCATTCACGATATTTTAATTTATTCCAAAAATTGGGGGAACATAAAAAGCACCTATGAATAGTGCTACAAACTTTACAAGAGGCTGCACCAAATGTATAATAAATATAACAAACATGACTTCTACAAGGATCAAATCTAGTACTTAGGACATATCATTTCATCCAAGGGAATAGCGGTGGACCCCAAGAAGATCAAAACCATCATGGAATGGTCCATTCCTAAAAGTGTTGTAGACATTCGGTATTTTATGGGTTTCATGGGATATTACCACCGTTTCATGGAAGGCTTCTCTAGGATAGCATATCCGATAGCCTCCTTGTAGAAGAAAGGAAAGAATTTCAAGTGGACAACAAATTGCCAACATAGCTTTAATAAATTAAAGCATTTTCTTGCCTCAGCCCCCATGTTAAAAATTGCAGACCCCACAAAATAATTTGTAGTGTGTACCAATGCCTATCAGAAGCAAGTACGTGGAGTTCTAATGTAGGAGGGCAAGGTGATAACATATGAGTCACGTAAATTAAAATATCATGAAGAAATATGATTATGCTTATGATCTAGAATTGACAACAATAGTGCATGCCTTAAATATGCGGTGACACTAATTGCTAGGAAATTTTTTTATTCTGATGATCGACCACAACATCCTAACTAGATTTTTTAAACAACCCAACCTAAACACACATCAAGCTAGATGGACCGCCTTCTTGTGTGAATTTGATTTCAATATTAAGCACCTGAAAGGGGAGTATAATTGAGTATTTGATGCTTTAAGTAGGAAAGTATGTTGTGTGTATGAAATTTCCTATAGTCAATCTGAATTTAGTTTTTCCAAACCGATTAAGGAGGTTTCATTGAAGGATCCCAAGTACAAATTGTTATGGTAGCAAGTAAAGTTGGAAAACAATTTGGAGAATCAATTTGTTTATGGAATAAATGAATATGATTTATTGACTTTTAGAGGAAGGGTATACATCCATAACCAGCTGGCAGTTAAACAATTAATTCTGGATGAATTTCATAGAAGTTCATATGCGACACACCCTCGATATCAAAAATTGTTCACTACGATAAAGAAAATTTTCTTTTAGCAAGGTGTTTGGAATGCCAAGAAGTTAAAGCTGGGCATCAACACCCTGCATGACTATTACATCCTTTACTGATTCTGGAATGGAAGTGGTAAATTGCTACATTTGATTTCATAACCAAATTACCCATATCTAAAGGACATAATGAATCCATTATGGTGGTGGTAGAGAAACTCAATAAAAAATCCCTTATTATACCAGTACAATCCACATATAAGATTGTACAAATTGATGATATTTTTATGAAAGAAAAAATTCACTTGCACGGTATACCTCAGGTGGTAATCTCAGACAAAGATGTAAAATTCACCTTAGCATTATGGAAGGATTTTTTTATAGGATTGGGAACCTAAGTGAAGTTTAGAACTTCCTACCAAACTTAGAAAAATGGACATACTGAGAGAGTAAACCAGGTATTGGAAGACAAGTTGAGAATGTATGTTATGTAACAACCAGCTAAATGGGAGGAATACCTTCACCTGGTTGGGTTCACATACAACAATATTTAGATGAATAATTGAAAATGAGTCATTTCAAAGTATTATATGGAAGGAAATGTAGAACTCCTATCAATTGGAACAATATGGAAGATAAACTAATTTTAGGTCTTGACATGTTAGCAGTAATGGAGCAGACACTAAAGAAAGCATGTCAAAATTTAAAGATTTTCCAAGATAGGCAGAAATCTTGTGCTGATAAGAAAATGACCTATTGGGAGTTTAGAGTTGGGCACCATGTGTATGTTCGAGTTAAACCTCAGAAAAACACCCTAAGATGTGGTGGCTATACAAAATTGGCACCCCGGTATTGTGGCCCCTTCCAAATATTGGAAAGGATTGGGCATGTAGTGTACCAACTCGCTCTACCAATCATATTCAAGCATGTTGTCTTTCATGTGTCGTTATTAAAGAAGTATGTATATGAACCCAAACATGTTATTAACTAACATGAGGTGTAGGTAAAACTACAAATAAACTTGTTATTAAAATGATATTGTGTGTGTGTGTGTGTGTGTGTGTGTGTGTGTATACATTTACTATACCATGTATAAACAATAATTGATTGTCAATACGGTGTGGGTCGAACCGGACGGAGAATTTCTGGTAAAGCCTCTGTGTGTTCTTGAGAAAAGAGAAACAATGTTATGGAGATGGGTTATCACCCAAGTTAAGGTACAATGGCGACACTTTGGTGAAAAAGAAGCCACTTGGGAAGATGCTACTCTGATGAGATAATCATATCTGGATTTATTCCAAGAATCAGGAATGAACACTAGGGACGATGTTCAACTTCAAGGGGGGGAATATGTAACACCCCCTAGGGTACTGTAAATATTTATTTACTATGAAAACTTAGTAGGTAAGGATATAAGTTAAAATTGATAAAATTAAGGCACTATCTCATATAAGACTTTTATTTTAAGTCTATTTATTTAAAAAAAAATATTTACACGTCTTAGAAATTTTTGTCAAGAGACCAAAAATGAGATTATCAGATGCGATACAGTTAGTGATTTTCGTCACCCTATAGATAAAAATCAAGAGGTAAAAAGAGGAGGAAGGATGCTACAGGGGGTAATGTAGAGCTGGGTTGGGAACCAGTGGAGACCTCCACTAATCGGCTAAGTTTTGGCTAGACATGAGGTCCTGATGCTAAGAAATAAAACCCGAATGAAGTTATTTTCTGTCTACTGTTCTGGAGATTGAAGCTCAAGGGGAATTAATAGACATAATTACCTTTCTCACAGTTAGGTGGATAGGTCTCTTAATTAAATACTTTATTGTCTAAGTAAGAACATACATATTAAAATATTTATTTTATTCTCTTAATTTTTATTCATTGCAAAAGGTGTGAAAATACAGTGAAATATTAAATGTAAGCACTTAGCTTACTAAGATTCTGTAGGAAGAATTATAAGTTAAATAGGTAGGAAAAAGATATGTGCTCTGTGAAATTTTACACAATGGAAGCGTTAATCTATAGTACTATAAGAAAATAGCCCAGAAAAATTTCAAAATTAGGGTCACAATGAAACCCAAAAATCCTCGCAGTTGACAGTCGAGCCTGTAAGTATACTTGGTGCAAGTAACCCTCATACCAGTGTAGGAGAAATATTAATTATGGTAAGGAATATAAAACATTGAATCTATCAAAAATTGGGAAAATTAGTCACCTATGGTGAGGAAGTCCCAAGGTCGGTAGGGTTGGAGTTATAATAACTCAAAATATTGCAGAGTTGGGAAAAGAAACCTTTAATAATTATAGTGTCTAAATTTTGTCATATAAATTGGAATTCAGAAAAGGAATTTACAACAATGCAATGGATATAACAATGGGAGGAATTATATAGAGGTCTACAACTTTTTTAGGGAACAACAGTTTGGTCCTAGGCCAAGTTGAGTTCGACAACCCAGGACCGTTCTGGTTCTCAACATTACTCATAATGTAACTTTTCTTGACCAGAGATAATATTTAACAACAAAACCTTAAATATCACAAGAACTAGTGCTAATAGATTTCAAAAAGAATTAAATAAAGCTATTTGAGCTAATAATAGAATTCACACAAGCAACAAGAAATAGAAATTACATTAAAATACCATTGATCTCTTATACAACATATTTTCTAACACTATTCATTTAAAAATATTTATTTCACTAGAAATTGTTGTAACAGATTAGAAGTGTCTAAGAAAAACATGTTAAGAAAATTTGTAAAGACACATAAAGTTTCTTCTAGACATTGTATCATTTCAATTAAAACCGGAATTGATACATCCACATGGAAAAAGAACGATTAATCAAATGTCTCATATATTATCTAAGCTTGAAACATAGCCATTATTATACATTACAATTGAATTCCAGGAACTGGAAGGAAATACTTAAACACTGGTTGATTGGATGAAGACCTTTGTGAGGAAGGATTTCTTCGGATAAGAGAAGCCCAGCATGGAAAGACTGAAATGCAAAAAATATTTAAGCCAATTTCAAAAGAAACCCTAAGTAGTAAGAACCCCAAACCTGGTTCAAGTTGAGAAAGTGTAGGCAAAAAACCTGGCACACTAAGGAATAATGAAAGTCATAGTAGCTTGGTGTTGAACCATTACGCAAGAAGCAGAGGAGAAATACTAACTTGGAAACAAGAAATAGAATAGGTTAAGGAGAAATCCTAGAAAAATTACCCCATACCAACTTAAATTTATTGTGGAGGAATAATTTCATGATGAATCCATTACCTATGGAGTATATGACTTCTCTTTGTCCAACGCAGAACCCTGCGGTTGATTCACAATTAAATCCAGAAGGAAAAGATAGAATATAAATATTTAACTTGGAAAAACCCAAAAATCGTTGTTACCTGATGGGTGCACTTGGTATTAGCCATCCCCGTCGGACTGTTATCACCATTGTTGAAAATAAAAAGAAAATAATCGTGCATGAGTCGAGAAGATAACGACTGGAAAAAATTCCTTAACCAAATTTCACCAAAGATAGTATGAGACACTCAATTTCTCAGTATTACGTGCAGAATGAACATAATTTTGAAGAAAGCTCAAAGAACCAGTTAGAATACTTGCAGATCCCCAAACCCTAGTAGGAAGGAGGCAGAATGAGTGACAGCCTTATGATCCAGGTGGAGTAGTTACCTCAATCTGAAACCCAAGCATCTAAACCGTAGGATCGAGAACCTCACAGTTGGACGGAGACAATGATTGCAACCTTCACCATTGTCTAGTGCATGGTAAATGTATTTGTACGAAGGATATAACATTGAATTTGTGGTGTTTTTAAGCCGTTGACAAGGCATGTGATTGTATGTCCAAATAAAATGTATTAATACAACTAAAAAAATATTAATGTTTGTGTATCCCAAATGTAAATTAATACGTGTATATATATATATATATATATGGGTGAAAATGTGAACTTGGGTTACACTTTTTTCCCTTTTTTCAGAAAAAACTTTCATTTTTTTCGGTTCTTCAACTTTCTTCAAACTATAACAATTTTTCTGTTTAGAATTTCATTTTGTGATAAAAATAAAAGTTGTCAATTTTTTTTTCTAGCTTTCTATTACTTATTTTTTGGAATTTGTTTATGCACATTTGATATGTCAACTTAGCATTTCTTTGAGTGTGTGTTTTTTAACAATCAAAGGATTCATAAGAAGTCATGTTAATATGCAATGTTATATTCTTTGAAAATTTGTGTTTTTGAGAAAACAAAATGTGTTACAACAATATAGACATAGTCTACTTTGGTTTCACCATATTTACAAAGCCAATGGATGCATATCATAATTACTAGAATTTTTTGAACTGGTACAATATGAAAAAACTACATATTTTGAGTATGTTTCGCGACGCAAGAAATTTCTTAACATATAAGTTATAAACTATAAATCTAAAAGCTACCCATTAGAGACGTCAGACCAATGTAATGCCCCATAATTTTTTCAATTTTCTTTACAATGTATTTTGGGAGATACAAAATTTTGATTTCACTGAATCACAATGACCCTCAGAAATTGTTTGCACCCGTTTTATTACAAAATTAATTAAAATTAGTAAATATTTATGAAATTCCATAAAAGTTATATTTCTTGAAAGTAGATTCAATTCTGAAAATGCTTGTCTTAGTTCTGACAGTTAATTCAGAATGTTTCATGGAGTTTAATCAATCCAAAGTTGCAGAAACGTATTCAGAGCTTGGATCTGCGTAACTGGTGACGCGTTAGTTCGGCCGAACTTTGAACTATTTTTTGCACAAACGGTCCATTAAGTCTCACGCCTTAATATTTCGGTTGAAATTTTATTCAAATTTCAGCCAAACGTCTGCCTAGTTTTCCATCGGTTGGAAAATTTCGCGGAGCCCCTCCAAAAAAACATTTCGCGGCAATATAAATTGCCGTGAAATCATTCATAATTTTCGCACATTTTGCACATTTGGTCTGATTTTACAAAGGTGTTGGTTTGGGTTTAAAGAATTTTCTTGGAGATTTGGGTTTAAGGACATTTCTTGGAGGCGGTCTGATTTTGCAAAGAATTGTTTTGGGTTTAAGGACATTTTTTGGAAGACATTTCTTGGAGGCGGTCTAATTTTGCAAAGAATTGTTTTGGGTTTAAGGAATTTTCTTGGACGTACATTCAAAGGACATTTCTTGGAGGTATGTGATACATTTTTTTGGATGTTTTTTGTTCTTCATTTTTTTTGAAAGTATAGATTTGGGCTTAATTTCGAATTCTTGTAGACGGTCTGATTTTGAAAAGAATTGTTTTGGGTTTAAAGACTTTTCTTGAGGACATTTCTTGGAAGTAGTCTGATTTTGCAAAGAATTGTTTTGGGTTTAAGGAATTTTCTTGGACGTACAATCAAAGGAAATTTCTTGGAGGTATGTAATGCATTTTTTTGGATATTTTTTGTGCTTCATTTTTTTTCAAAGTATGGATTTGGGTTTAATTTTGAAAAGACATTTTCTAGAAGTATTTTTTGAAGTATTTTTTAAAATGACGTTTTTTTTTTTTTAAGTTGGAGGAATTTTTTGAAGTGATATTTTTTTAGAGTACATGTTTTGAGTTCAAGTAAATATTTTGAGCTTTGTTTCATTTTTATAAGACATTTTTTTCTCAGATTTTTTGAAGTAAGTGTTTTGGATTGGAGTATGTATTTTTTGCAAAATTTTTAAAATGAGTTTTTTTAAATTAAATCTTTTGTGATGCTTTTTCTAATTGAGTTATTGCCTAAATTTTTGAAGGTATTTTTTTGAACTTCATAGTCTATTATCATGGGAATTGAAGGAATTGTGCGAGAAAATATGATCGAAAAAGAGACCCTGAGAAACGTAGAGAAGAGACGAGACAATCTCGCAAAAGAAAGATAGAAGCACTCTCAAATTTTGAAGGTGTTGATCATCTTAGCCCCTCGTTAATTTTTAAAAAACAAGCAGGGGGGTCAAGCTGTCTTTGAGTTTTCAAGTAATGGTTTCCTTCTGGAAAGACATCATCCTTGAAGCCTTTCATGTTCCCTGCTCTTCAATCCCTTTCCCTCTGCTGTTCTGGAGCAAATGAGCCTCATTGACTGCAAAAAGTTGTGCTCCAAGGGCCTTTATTTACCCCTTGTACCTCTGCAGAACTCCTTATTTCACCTCTTTTTCCCTCTTTCCAAAGTTCCCTTTCCATCTCAAAATTCCTCCCTTATCTCTCCTAACTAAGCCCAAAATCCTCTTTAATTTCCACATACACCCTTTGCTTGGCCATTTTCCCTTTTTCCTCTTTATCGTTCCCCTTCCTAGCCCTTGAAAGGCATATAAATGGGCTAAAACCCACTTTCAAACCTTACATTAAGGGCCTAGCCCCTTTTTTGCAAGCCCCTTAACCACTTACCACCATACGCCCAAGCGCTAAGACCAAGCGCTTAAGTCTTAAGCGCTAATCGCAATCGGAGTGACAGGCAGGTGCATTTCCCGTGTTACAACCGAAAAACTCCGATGTGATTGGTGTAGGTCTATAATGACCCGCGATGCATTTTACACCGTTGATCCGCCATTTAGATCGAACGGCGGGTGCTTTATCACACCCCCTCTTGGATAGCAATCGCAAAATTCTCTGCATCATCCCTTGGTTTCCCCCTGATTGCGATCTCCGATTTAACCCGCACCATCAATCTGTGACCCCGATCCGACGATGGAGTGCTTATCGTACTCCCCACCCCAATCGCAATCACAACATCCATGTGGAGCCTCCTCATCGGTCCACCGCAAATATTTGCGATGCGATTGATTGCATCGCATGTCCGACTCCCGATCGCTTCGATCGCAACTCCCCTCCGATCACTGTCCCTTCCGATTGATCGCATCGCACATCCCCTTGCTTGCGATTGCGATCACTCCCCCTCCAGTTTCCGATTGCGATTCCATATGGGTCTTGCCTCACATGTCCATTTCATTACATTTCATAGCATTTCATAGCATTTCTGTATATTTTGGCTTATAACCAAAGTTTCACGTTTTTTATCAAAGTTAAATGTATCATATTCATTACGCCTATTTTCATATATCATTTCATTGTTTAATCCCCACCGTTGATCTAGGCCTCCAAATCTAGATCGAACGGTCCATACGCATTTTTCCGTCAAACTCTATTGTTCGCCATTTACACCATATCATTATGTTTTCCACTGTTATTTCACATAAACCACTGTTTCACCACCACTTCACTATCATTTCTTCTTCCCCCATAACCAGTCTTCCATTTACATGGATTTCATGACCAAGTTGCATATTTTTGTAGAGTACAAGCGGTGGAAGACTTCCATAATTCATAGTCTCAGTACCATTATAGAGAAAACATAGAACGGGGTTTGCATTAAAGGAAACATAGTTTAAACTCTGTTCGCCCTCTCCAGAGCCATTAAAGCTTAGATTTCACAGTCATAGGCAGACTAGCCCACAGAAATCAAAACTACCCAGGTTTCCCATCAGCAGATCATTCTAAAGGACAAAGTGCCCATACTATTTTAGTCTATGCCATGTTCCAGAGAGGATTTCCGCCTTGACTACAGCCCGGAGTTACCAGAACATTTGTTTCACCAATATGGCAAAATTCACCATCATTCACTTCACTCTTTGGTTTATGCACCAGATTACTACACAGTACTGCAGTCAGAGTACATTAGGACCATACCAGAGTAAATGGAAGCCGAAGAAGATCACTCTCTCGTCTAAAAGGTACCAGGGGTTAATGCAGAGAATTAAAACAGAATGGGTTTCGGCCCTCTGGCTCTTCTGGGTTTTAATTTTGCATTTAGTTTTCCATCTACCACCACTGCTCTTCGTTCAGCTATAAAAAATGTGAAGAAACACATTGTAATGGTTCCAGATTTATCAGAAAATTGGTGCAGTAAGAGAATTTTGTATACATTTTGTTGAACTCTGGTATGAATGCTCAGAGCCTATAGGGTCTCAGTGAGAAGGAGTTCCATCTGTTAAAGAGGATTCTGGTCTTTGGTATTTCACAGTCTGTAACTCTCTCTTATGTGTTATTTAATATATCATTTCATTTCATCCACCTTTCCTATATCATGTTTTGGAATGCGAGTGGCTCACTAATTTTTGGTATGGATTTATCCTAGTTTATACCCATGCTTGGATTAGTCAAGTGCTTTAAATATGACTCATGCATGATATTCTGTTCCATTATTCAGCTAAACCATACTTCTGCTATATTAGTTTCTTTGGGAGGGTGCTTTTAAAATGCTATTGTCATGTATGGATTCTTAGATTGGTAAGCCCATGCATGGTGGTATTGTATATCTGGGTATCAGCTCATTGTTAGCTAATATCTCCTCAATATTTCATTCACCACATACACCTTTTGATAACTTATTTCTGTGATGTATTTCTAAATTTTCCCTCTTAACAGTAAGTTGTCTCTGAATTGTCTGTTGCTTTTATATTGGAGTTTTGCACGTTGCCTATGCAATATCCTTATTTCTGTGTCAGTTTCTGAAGGTCTTGGTCCCATTCAGATGAATTTTCCTTGTTTTACAAGAGATAACATGAGAGCTTGTTATTGATAACTCCCTTTGTTATACCATATGCTCCTTGCTATATAAGATGTCCTAGGCACTGGTCTATCACAACTCTAGGCTGTTTCTAGGAGTGAAAACATCTTTCTGGCGCCGTTGCCGGGGAATGAAGTTGAGAAAATTAAAATCCCTGGGCCTCGACAAAAACTATTCACTCTTAAATTAGGTGAGCATGAAGAGTTGAGAGTTGTAGATCCCTCACCTTGGCAACTCCACATTCATTTATCAGAAGAATTTACTTGCAGTCCTGACTCCACTAGGGAAGAGACAAATGGCTTTGATTTGGTAAATCACTGTGGTGGACAGTAAGATCTTAAATCATCCATCTGGCGATTCCATAGTTCCCAAATGATTAAAAGACTCCACTGATGATCAGTAGGCCACTGATTATCTTGGTTTCACGAGACTCCACTAGGATACCATGTCACAGTATAGCATCAGCCATGCTGAAGACCAAGCCACTTCATCAATGGAAGACCCTGAACAGTTTGAAAAAATGCATCCAGATTTCATGGCTGAGTGTCGAGATGGCTTGGCAAGATTTAAAGTGGAGGACCTTCCATGGATGGTTCTTCTCAGCTCAAGTTTCCACCCTGTGCTTAAGAAAATATTTCTAGAATTTATGGTTGAAAGATATGAAGCTGAGATCGAACTCTTGAACTCACAAGAAAAAAATCTTGCCCATTCATCTTATGAGTTTGATGATACAGATCCATAAGACTCCTCTGTGGATTAGGACGAAGAAAAACCTGCTGAGAATCTGACAGGTTTGATTGGTGACATTGCTTACGATTATGACTTTCCTAGTTATGATCTATTTGATGATGATTGTTTCCAGAGAGAAGCTGAGCCTGCAGAACCATCATCAGTAGACCCATGGGAGGAAATCCAGGGCCAGCAACTCTAAAGGAGCAGTGAACCTAGTCAGCCTATGTATGACACTGATGGGGAAAGTTATGAAAGCATCAGTGGTGAGTGTCATGTGATCGGTGGTCAACAGTCCTTCCTTTCAGAAGATGAGGAGGAGAGCAAAGAAGAAGTTCTTGAGCAAGATGAAAATAACGAGCCTTCTCTTGAAAAGGAGGAAGAAAAGGTACAAGCCCCTACTCAAGAATACATAGATCTTTTCACGGAGCTCAGCACAGCAGAGCATAATATACCAGAGCTCCAAAAGGACTCAGCTCCAATATACGATGATTCCTCCACTTTAGAAAATGAAGAAGATGAGGGAGATTCTCTCTCTCAAGAGAGTCTTCTTCTTGATCCAGTGGAAGAAGAAGAGATCTTGGTTGAAGCCTACCCACCAAATATTCATAACCAGGTATCGTTTCATGATCCTTATGTACATTTCCTGCAAACTTTTGAAGAAGGATCAAAGATCTTGCTGAGCAGCATGTTGCAGACAGCAAGAAAAGTCTTTGAAGCTGCTATTGTGGAACAAGAAGAGTGGGAGCTGCCCTGCCTATCCAGCTTGCTCAAGGAGTTGAGCAAGAAAGACCAATCATGGGATCACTTGATGGATTGGTTACGTTGGAAGACAATGTTTGTAAGTTAGACTTGTAAATATTCCAGGTTAGAGTAGAGTAGGTAGGAAAAGCTCAATAAAGCTCAGTCTGTCAGCATGTAGTTAGTTGTTTTAATTTCTGCAAATTCTAGCGAGTCAGACAGTCTAATCTTGGCTTGGCTTTTTTTCAATTTCTGATTAAGAATGTAGAGAAGAAATCTGCTAGACAGTTTAAACCTAGCAGGTATTAGTTTAGGTAGAGAAAATGTGAGACCAACAGTTTCATCTGGTCTCATGGAGTAATAAGGGTAGAAGTAGAATAGGTTTATTTTTCATGTTTGCAAAATTGTGAAATTATCCAAGAAGGTCCCAGAAGAATATGAGGAGTTGTACCTGAAATCATTTCAGTCTTATAAAGAGGTGTTTGCATGGTCATATCAGGACCTGGAAACTTCTAACATCAGCATAATGCAGCATACATTCCTCTAAAGGGAGAACCTCAATTTCAAAATCGGGGATTGCAGAATGTGAAGATGCAAGGGAATGAAGACAGTGAAGACTTTCTGGGTCTTGGAAGAGACTTAGGATTTCTCAGGAAAGAAATGGTGACTGAATCATCAAGTAAGACCATTGGGTCTTATGATTTTGAAACCGACAATTTTGCTATATTGGCAGGTATTGCAAAAGACAATCCATCTTTTGGGGTTGCCTTGGATACAGATGAACTGCTGCAGTGATGGAAAATCAGAATGTTATTATGATAGAAGACGAAAAGTAGAAGTGCTAAAGAGCAGGGTCTGCACAGAAGATGATTAGGTGGTCTGCAGAGTTCTCGACACGCCCAAGGATGAACGTGCCGTCCCCAGGTGGAGCCAATGTTGATCATCTTAGCCCCTCGCTAATTTTTGAAAAACAAACAGGGGGATCAAGCTGTCTTTGAGTTTTAAAGTAATGGTTTCCTTCTGGAAAGACATCATCCTTGAAGCCTTTCATGTTCCTTTCTCTTCAATCCCTTTCCCTCTGCTATTTTGGAGCAAATGAGCCTCATTGACTGCAAAAATTTGTGTTCCAAGGGCCTTTATTTACCCCTTGTACCTCTGCAGAACTCCTTATTTCACCTCTTTTTCCCTCTTTCCAAAGTTCCCTTTCCATCTCAAAATTCCTCCCTTATCTCTCCTAACTAAGCCCAAAATCCTCTTTAATTTCCACATACACCCTTTGCTTGGCCATTTTCCCTTTTTCCTCTTTATCGTTCCCCTTCCTAGCCCTTGAAAGGCATTTAAAATGGGCTAAAACCCACTTTCAAACCTTACATTAAGGGCCTAGCCCCTTTGCTGCAAGCCCCTTAACCACTTACCCCCATACGCCCAAGCGCTTAAGTCTTAAGCCCCAATCGCAATTGGAGTGACAGGCGGGTGCATTTCCCGTGTTACAACCGAAAAACTCCGATGCGATTGGCGTAGGTCTATAATGACCCGCGACGCATTTTACATCGTTGATCCGCCATTTAGATTGAACGACTGGTGCTTTATCGCACCCCTGCTTGGATCGCAATCGCAAAATTCTCCACGTCATCCCTTGGTTTCCCCCCGATCACGATCTCCAAATTAACCCGCACCGTCGATCTGTGACCCCGATCTGACGGCGGAGCGCTAATCGCACTCCCCGCCCCAATCGCAATCACAACATCCATGTGGAGCCTCCCGATCGGTCCATCACAAATATTTGCGATGCGATTGATCGCATCACATGTCCAACTCTCAATCACTCCGATCGCAACTCCCCTTTGATCATTGTCCCTTCCGATTGATCGCATCGCACATCCCCTCACTTGCAATTGCGATCACTCCCGCTCCAGTTTCCGATTGCGATTCCATATGGGTCCCGCCTCACATGTCCATTTCATTACATTTCATAGCATTTCATTGCATTTCTGTATATTTTGGCTTATAACCAAAGTTTCACGATTTCTATCAAAGTTAAATGTCTCATATTCATTACAGCTATTTTCATATATCATTTCACTGTTTAATCCCCACCGTCAATCTACGCCTCTAGATCTAGATCGAACGGTCCATATGCATTTTTCTGTCAAACTCTATTGTTCGCCATTTACACCATATCATTATGTTTTCCACTTTTATTTCACATAAACCACTGTTTCACCACCACTGCACTATCATTTCTTCCGCCCCCATAACCAATCTTCCATTTACATGGATTTCATGACCAAGTTGTATGTTTTTGCAGAGTACGAGCGGTGGAAGACCGCCATAATTTAGAGTCTCAGTACCATTACAGAGAAAACATAGAACGGGGTTTGCATTAAAGGAAACAGAGTTTAAAATCTGTTCGCCCTCTCCAGAGCCATTAAAGCTTAGATTTCATAGTCAGAGGTAGACTAGCCCATAGAAATAAAAAGTACCCAGGTTTCCCATCAGCGGATCATTCTAAAGGACAAAGTGCCCATATTGTTTTAGTCTATGCCATGTTCCAGAGAGGATTTCCGCCTTGACTACAGCCCGGAGTTACCAGAACATTTGTTTCACCAATATGGCGGACTTCACCATCATTCACTTCACTCTTTGGTTTATGCACCAGAGTACTACACATTACTGCAGTCAGAGTACATCAGGACCATACTGGAGTAAATGGAAGCCGAAGAAGATCACTCTCTTGTCTAAAAGGTACCAGGGGTTAATGCAGAGAATTAAAACATAATGGGTTTCGGGCCTCTGGCTCTTCTAGGTTTTAATTTTGCATTTAGTTTTCCATCTACCACCACTGCTATTCGTTTAGCGATAAAAACTGCGAAGAAACACATTGTAATGGTTCCATATTTATCAGAAAATTGGTGCGGTAAGATAATTTTGTATACATTTTGTTGAACTCTGGTATGAATGCTCAGAGCCCATAAGGTCTCAGTGAGGAGGAGTTCCATCTGTTAAAGAGGATTCTGGTCTTTGGTATTTCACAGTCTGTAACTCTCTCTTATGTGTTATTTAATATATCATTTCATTTCATCCACCTTTCCTGTATCATGTTTTGGAATGAGAGTGGCTCACTAATTTTTGGTATGGATTTATCCTAGTTGATACCCATGCTTGGATTAGTCAAGCACTTTAAATATGGCTCATGCATGATATTCTGTTCCATTATTTAGCTAAACCATACTTCTGCTATATTAGTTTCTTTGGGAGGGTGCTTTTAAAATGCTATTGTCATATATGGATTCTTAGATTGGTAAGCCCATGCATGGTGGTATTGTATATCTGGGTATCAGCTCATTGTTAGCTAATATCTCCTCAATATTTCATTCACCACATACACCTTCTGATAACTTATTTCTGTGAGGTATTTCTGAATTGGCCCTCTTAACAGTAAGCTGTCTCTGAATTGTCTTTTTCTTTTATATTGGAGTTTTGCATGTTGCCTCTGCAATATCCTTATTTCTATGTCATTTTCTGAAGGTCTTGGTCCCATTCAGATGAATTTTCCTTGTTTTACAAGAGATAGCATGAGAGCTTGTTATTTATAACTCCCTCTGTTATACCATATTCTCCTTGCTATATAAGATTTCCTAGGCACTGGTCTATCACAAATCTAGGCTGTCTTTAGGAGCGACATCAGAAGGGGAAAATCAACCTCAACTAGAAATTGAAGTAGGTAATTAAATGTAAATATTATGATCTATTGATATATTTAAAATTTTCCTAGTGTAAAATGTGAAGCTTAATTTTTATTTGATGAACTAATTTGAAAAATATTTTGCAATGTAAATAGAGAGAGATATTCCTCAAAACATTGATGATGAGATACAAAATTTTGAAAGATAAAGTCAAAGAGATATTGAACTAATGATTGAAGATGGTGAAAATATTGAAATAAATTCAAGTGAATAAATTGAATCACAAGGTATATATATATATATATATATATATATATATATTGAACACATGCACGTATTATTGAAATTATACATATATTTATTAATTTAGTTATTTATTGAATATGTAAACTTATTATGTACTATTCATTCGAATATGTACAGATGAAATCAGTGTTGATGATGAGATGTTAGAAAATGTTGACACTCACACATATGGAGATAAAAAACCTGACCATTATATACGATATCGTGTTAACCGCATTTTTTGAAACGTATTTCATAAAGGAGCAGGTGACAGTTCAAGCTCAAATGTTGAAAGGTCTACTATCATTAAGGAAATTAAAAGAAGCTACGACACTACTGGGTATTCGAAAATCAACCAAAGATAAAAAAATGAAGGAAAATGTGATACAAAATATAAGTAGTGCTATAAATTCAATTAGGAGATCTAGATAGAAAAATGTTTCAATTGTACGTAGAGGAATACATATGGCAATGGTTTCATCAAGTACTAAAGAGAATCATTTGGTAACATATATGGCACGAGCATTAGGAACCTCGCGAAAAACTTTGCACAAAAATCGGAAATTTCAGCTGCAAATAGATGTAAATGGGAACTCGCTTGTTGGAGAGCTATTTGTAGGCAACCATACAAAGATAAACTTGGAGAAAATGTTAATATATATATATATATATATATATATATATATATGAATATTGGAAGAACAATTGGCGTGCTTCGCAAACTGCAAAGCATGTGATGCAAAGAAGAATAACACGAAATCAGTACGAAGAACATGAAAAATATTTCTTGGAAACAACTCAGATAGGGTTATTCAACAAGTTCAAAGAAGAAAATCGTGAAATTCATGTTTTAATTAGTTCTTTTGTTCAACAAAAACCATGGTATGTAAAACCTATCACCGTACGCGACACTTGTTGTTGTTGTTATCATAAGGAATTTGAGTTATATTATGACACATTCCTTTATTTTGGTAGAACATTATGGAAGGATTCACCTCCTCCTTCCACTATCCGTGATTTCATATCTCAAATTCTATGTGAAAGAGAAAGCGATGAACTATTTTACAAAAAGAAATGTGTTGGTAGTAAAAAATGTGATGATTGTGGAAATTTGACTAAATTTCAAAACAAATATCGTACTGATATAAATGACCAATCATTGTTCAACATGAAAGTGAAATGGAAGAGATATAAATATATCCATACATCGATTCAAGGTGCAAATAGGTTAAATGAATTGAATTATGAGAAGACGAAATTTTTGTGATAAAATTTTTTAGAAAGTTTGAGGCAAAAATTTACAAATACACCAAGCATTCCCATAGAGCTCAATGGAAATACTTGCAATTCAAAAAATCTCGTGAATTTTTTCCACTAGGGACCATTTTGTCAGTGATTGATTTTGCAGAAAACTACACATTTGTTACACAAAAAGAAATTCAGAGTGAATACTATCATTCTGACCAAGTCTCCATGCTCGTCCATATTCTATATAGACATGCTGAACAAAACTTCGATCATATAGAAAGCACGAATGAAAATCGACATATCATTAAAGAATATCACTTTTATATCAGTGACGATCGTACACATCATACATATTTTGTACAACATTGTTTTGGAAAAATTTATGATTCCTTGAAAAATCATGGAATAACATTCAATGAACATTGGATATGGTCAGACAAAAGCGCAATTCAATTCAAATTTGCATGATCATTCTTTTGGTTGTGTTGTCTTCATAAGAAAACCTGCATTAAACATTGTTGGAATTTCTTTGAGACTAGCCATGGAAAAGGAGAACATGACGGTGTAGGGGCATGCATAAAACAAGCACTTTGAAGATATCAAATGAACCCCTCTGCAAGCCGACTTGTGGACGCGAAAGAAGTTGTTCAATGGTGCATCTCTGCTCTAAGCCATGATACTAACCCATCAATGGAAGTGTGAAGGTACATTCAATTTAATTTTTATTGGAAATCTAATTTTATCGTGCAATGATTATCTTTGATTGTATTTTGATATCGTATTTACATTCTTCTTTGAATTTTCCACATAAAGGTTTTTATGGCATATTGGGATCGAAGACGTAGATAGATCAATTAGAAATGACATTGAAATAATAAAAGGGACTCAAAAATTGCATTCAATTAAAACAAAATCGTCCAGAAATGTGTTTGCATTGGATAAAAGAAAATATTCTTGTTTTTGTCATGTTTTCATAGACAACACAAAATCCAATGACGTTTGTGAAAACAAAATGTATGTAAACGATTGGAAACATACAGAGCTAAATACAAAGGGAAAAATGTTTGTTGCAATGTTTGAAGAAATGCAATTAGAGGAAACTACAATATCATCCGATGGTGATCGAGTTTCTGATCTTGTTAGAGAAGGTAACATTTGAATTGCTTTCTAATGATTTAAAGATCTAGAAATAAATTTAAATATGTATAATTTTTTTAAGTTTGTTTTATTATGCAGAAGATGTTTTTCTTGTAATTGCACCTATTGACAATGATGAAAATGTGAAGTATTATTTGATGCGTTGCACTGAATGAAAAATGAAATTATTATAAAACTATAATGATCACGGATTTCAATATGAAAGAGGATCTATTATACTGAAAGGTTATTTTTTCAGACAAACTAATCAAAGTGGGGATTTTGTTTACTTTGAAGACTATGAACCTGATTTCATAAGTTGTCAATATAGTCACTTGGTGTGTGCAGCACGCATAAAGTTGATAGAGGTTCAATCAAAGAAAAAAACGAAAAATAAGAAATGGAAAATGTCAAAATCCGATCATGAACGGATTATTGAAGATGGCATTCCATTGGAATTTTTTTGATTGAACTACCCAACAATTTATTCTCTTTGGATTAAATATGTTTTATAACTTCCAGTACTCAACTAAAAATTGAGTTTCTTATGTTATTTGTGCAAGTGTTTGCACATGTACAAATTGTTTTGGTACATGCACGTGCTCTAGTATCAACTGAAAGTAGTTTTTCAATACATGTGCATTGATGAAAAATGTTACATGTATTGGATATATATATGTGTGTGTGTATGTGTGTGTGTGTGTGTGTGTGTGTGTTCTAGAATGAAATTAATTGTTCAAGTAGTTTTACTATGTGCATTGATGAAAAATGATTCACGTACTCAATATATATGTTCTAGAATGCAATTAACTGAAAGTAGTTTTTCTATGTGCATTGATGAAAAATGTTGCACGTACTGGATATATACACGAACTGAATGTGCCTAATTTTTCTTGTGGGATTTTCTGATAAAAAGTATCCACAATGTAAATAAATCATTCACAGTATATTTTTGTACGAAGATTCCTTACAGACAAGAGACTCGGAGCACTTCTCTGAATTTTGGTGGGATTTGACCCACATCTCTATTCCTAATTGAAAATCTAGTACAAAATTTCTCTGTCCAATGGTCGGATATGTTCTATGTTCTAGAATGCAATTAACTGAATGTCATCAATTTACCAATTTATAAATCAACAAGGCTACCTATTTGAGTGCATTAATGACATTGACCTGAAATTCAACAAACATATATGTACTTCTTATATTTCCAATCAAAATTAAAGGGATAAATACATATATCTACTTTACTTTTTTTTCAATTAGAGCTCAATTGATATGGTTAGTTGCATTGAAAAGCTATGTTCTTCCTATTGGAAATTTTTTCACTCAAACAAGAGTATGTAGAGATCAAAAGCAATCTTAAGATGCCAAATGTACTTCAACCATCCAAAACTTGAGTTTTAAAAACTTTTTGATTAAATCAAAACAATACTTCACATGGGAGTCTTCCATAGGCCAAATGTAGATTGAAACCATCCAAAACTTAGATCAAAACATTTAACATTTAACATTAAATCAAAATTAAAGGGATTTACATATAACTACTTCTTTACTCTTTTTGATTAAATCAAAACAATACTTCACATGGGAGTCTTCCATCTAGGCCAAATGTAGATTGAAACCATCCAAAATTTAGATCAAAACATTTAAAATTATATATATTTTTTTCTAAGTTGGTTTAATCTATTGATATTGAACATAATGTACATAGCGAGACCCGTCTCCTGGGTTGCCTAATTAGCCAACACCAGAGGGGGTCTGACTAAAAAAAACAGAAAAGGGGCTGCCCATAACTGGGAAACTAGCCCAAAAGTTGCTGCCCAATATCGGGAAACCAGCAAACATAGAGTGTTCAGAAGCACAATGATTGCAAAACATGACAAAAGTTCAAAAAATCTAAAGAGGACCTGACATCAGGCTAGTTATCGATGTGTGTAGGAGGATTCTCCTCCACAATTGGACAACTGTAGTCCTCTAGATCATCATCTACTCCCTTGGAGTGTTGGGAGGAGCTCTCTGAAGTGGAAGAGGAGCCAGAGTCGTCCGAGCTACCGCTGCTTGCGCCATCGCTGCTGGAGCTCGTCGAGCCGGATTTGACTGGAAGAGCTGCTGACTTCCTGGTGTCTTGGGGTTGATGGGTTGGGATGGTGGACTTTCTTTGTCGCTTCCTAGAACCAGAGGCACCTTCATCTTGCGGCTCCTCCTGAAAAAAGGCAGAAATGGTAGTCGTAATTCGAGGTCTAACCATAGCACTGGTGAAGTGAAATTGTGCACTACTGCTTTCCAGAGGTGGGTGGCTGCCTGTGTCATAGATTGAAAGAGGCAGGCAAGAGCCAACACTCCTGCCCCCTCCACCCCTACCCCCACCTCCCCTTCTGCAACACATCCGATGTATACGCATGGGAGTCTTCCATAGGCCAAATGTAGATTGAAACCATCCAAAACTTAGATCAAAATATTTAACATTTAACATTATATCAAAACATTTAAAACATTTAACATTAAATCAAAATTAAATGGATTTACATATAACTACTTCTTTACTCTTTTTGATTAAATCAAAACAATACTTCACATGGGAGTCTTCCAAAGGCCAAATGTAGATTGAAACCGTCCAAAACTTAGATCAAAACATTTAACATTATATCAAAACATTACTTCAAAACTTAGTTTTAAAAACTTTTTGATTATATCACAACATTACTTCACATGATTAATGTACTTCAACCATCCAAAACTTGGGTTTTAAAAACTTTTTGATTATACACAACATTACTTGACATGCCATCCAATTGTAGTTCAACTATCCAATAAAAACATTTAATATTATATCACATGTGCCAAATGTAGATTGAAACCATCCAAAAATTAACTTTTAAAAACTTTTTGATTATATATCGTGCAACATTACTTCACATTCCATGCCAATTATAGTTCAACTATCCAATAAAAACATTTAACATTATATCACATGTGCCAAATGTAGATTGAAACCATACAAAATTATAGATCACAACATTACTTCACATGCATGTATTACTTCACATGCCATGCCAATTGTAGTTCTTGACTATCCAATAAAAACATTAAATATCACATGCCAACTGTAGATTGAAACCATCCAAAACTTGATTTTTAAATTTTTTTTGATTATATCATACATAACATTACTTCACATGCCATGCCAATTATAGTTCAACTATCCAATAAAAACATTTAACATTATATCACATGCCAACATTACTAGTAGTTCAATTATCCAAAACTTAAAAGTTTTAAAAACCAAACAAATTATATAACAACATTACTTCACATTCACATGCCAAAAGTACTAAAACCATCCAAAACTTAACTTTTTGGAACAAAACAAATTATATTAACACTGTAATAAAATATGTCCAAAAATTGTAGATCTTACAAGTATCAAATTGTATCAAGTTATATATATATATGACAGTGCATCTAGATAATATATAAAAAAGTAAATTTAAGACTATCTATATCTTGAAATCAAATCTACAAATCATGTCCATCAAATAGAGATGGATGTAGCGTCTTTCCTACCAGGGTCTCAATCCGCGCACTATCATGCAAAGCATTGGAAACCTATACACAATGCACATGTACTTGAACAATAAAATTTGATGTTTTAAAAATGAGTGAGAATATATATAGAAATTCATGTAAAAAACAAAATATGCAATACCTCATGAGGTTCTCTCTCCATTTGTTCACCTGCTACAAGTTTCCCCCCCATGGGAACATCTGCAACGGTAAACTATACAATATACATGTACAGTTATATATATATATATTAAAAAATTGCAAATGAAAAATGCACGTGTACATATATAAACTTATTTTCAATAATATTAAAAAAAAAATAGGCAACTTGTTTAAATGGTTGAAAGGGTGTGGATGTTCCTATCTCCATCGCTAGAGTCCGTGGATTAAATAAATCTTCTATAGGAACCTAAAATTCAAAATTTTAAAAGTATAAAATAACTCAAGATCAAGATCTCAATTTATTAAATAAACAACAATTTATAAATTATAACCAAATTTAAAAAACACACACACACACACACACACATATATATATATTTAAAAGTGAAAAATCGAATACTTATGCAGGTGAATTTGGGACATCTCCTAAGAGAGGCTCCAAATGAAAATCTCTAAGAACCTAAAATTCAAAAAATTTAAAATAACTCAAGATATAGATATATATATCTCAATTTTTAATGGAACTTTTTGAGGTGGAATATATATATATATAACTTAAACATAAATTTTAAAAGTGAAAAATTGTCCATACTTGTTGTGGATGTGGCACATCTCCTAAGGAAGTAGAAGGTACATCTCCCAAGGAAGAAGAAGGTACCTCCATCCCAAAAACATTGGACAGAATCGGAATCTGTTAAAACATTTTATCATTATATATACATACATGTACATGTGTGCACAATTTTAGTTTAAAAATATCAATTAAAAAACACTAACATTTGCCAACATATCTTGATGGTGAGACCCATCTGCATTGTTTGAACCAGAGGTCTTGAATGTGATATTAACATTTTCGTCATTCATCATGCGTGATAATGGCAAATGGTGTTTTAACATATAATGATACATTTTTGTTAGATTAATGTACATACAAATAAATGTATACATGTACATACATATGTATTTATTACAAATTGTACACATGTATACATGTTAAAATAATTGAACCCTAAGGTCATTAACACATACCATTCTCGTGCCCTCTTCCTCATGAAGAATTAGGTCTTGAAAACCATTGCGACAATTCTATGCATATATTCGGAGATCTTCAACATTCATGTTGTCAATCTCTTCATCTGTACAATACACAAAATTGGCACGTGCATTTTCACATGATCTTTGTCGATTTAGACAAACATCGACTCCACCCAATCCGCTATAAACATTGTCGATCATGACATCCCTTGCTTCTCGACTTATTTGAGAAGTTGCATCCATCTCTGACCGTAGAGTTTCGACCCGAAAAGGTCGACTCACTAATGGCGGCTCAGGGGTGAGGCAACTCCACATCTCGCTTAGCGCCCTTACGGTCATACAATCCACCTTTCCCCGAACCAAAAAATTCTGACGAAAGGTCATTGTATTTGGGTTTCATATTTAAAAAAAATTCTGCGTAAAACAATTGTGCAAAATAAACAGGAACCTTGCCATTCCATGGGAGCCTTCCATAGGCCGCAAGGTGCATATCATACAAATAGTGAGCTATATTTGGGTGCTTGAAATATTGCACCTTCAGCATTTTTCTTTTTGGCCCTTCCTTGAAATTAAACATTGACTTCGCGATATCTTTTGCAACTCTTTATTTTACATCTTCCCATTTATCGGGACCCATTACCATTTCCTTTCTCTTTCTCATCACTTCTACAAATGTATCAGTCATTGACACAAGATTTTTGTACACATTTACAAGTTCGTCCAATGAATGTGTAACTATTTCGAGGCTTTTTCGACTCTCAGCAGGTAGAGTCAAAGCCACGAGATCTCTCCGCAATTTTGCATGAAGTTGTTGACACCTTTGTAAGGTGAATTGCGCCATGTTTCTTTCCCATGGTATATTAGAAATGTTGGTCGGATAAGTTGTGGTGGGTAGACAACTTTCTTCTTGAATGTAGCATTCTGCCCTGCGTCTATTTTGACCAATATTTGGAACATTTTTATCCTCTGCATCAATATATATAAAATTTTGTATATTAGAAAAAACACATGTAAACAAATTTGTACAAATTCAATGAAAAAATATTGAAATTGATGACAACCTCGACGTGGTTGGTTAGCATCTTCTCCACCCTGAAACTGTTGAGACCCAAAACAACCCTGCTGAGAAATAGACCTAGAACGACCCCGCTGAGAACTAGCACCACCAGTCGTTGATTGGCCTCCGGGGGAATAAATATCACCACCTTCACGCAACTTGCTACCACTCATTAATGGCCCTCTAAGGGGATTTGAACCACCACCAACCTCTCGAGACGAGAGAAGCTTCATAAACAAATACGAATTTATAATCAATTGAAAAATACATTCATGTGTACATATAAATACATGTACATATTCATTGATTAAATTTCATGAACCATACCATGACTGGGTGAACCATGGGCATGCTCCTTGGATGGAGTAGAGACCCTTCTCCTCTTAGCTCCTAAAAAATAAAAAATGAAACTTATTAACAACTAATTTAACTCACAAATTTAATAAAAAATAAATTCCATATGTACACACATGTATGGAGATTTACGATTATATTTAAATACCATGAACATCCCCCAATCCCTGATCCCCCATATGGGATTCTGTTGATCTTCATCGTTCATCCTCCATGATATATATATCTATTGGTGGACATTTACACAAAATAAATTTCAGAAAATTAATCTAATTTAGTGTACACAAATTATGTAGAACACAACTTTCAAAGCACTAATTGATGTGTGAAACTCAATTTAAGAAAAAAAAAATTATAAAAATGATAAGTTCGCCAAATTGCGCTTTACATGGTGGGAACACACTTGGTATAAAACTGAAAAAATTACATGGTCATTAAAAAAGAAGTGAAACTTCATTTAAACAAACTCCATTTAAACAAAAATTTGTTGAAGTCCCCGCATTTTAATTTTATAAAAATGTGAAGTTCACCACTTGTTGCAAATGTGAAGTTCACCAAGTTTCACTTTACATGGTGTGGTGGGAGCACACTTGGAATATAATTGAAAAAATCACATGGTCATTAAAAAAGACGCATTTATAAGTACACAACACACACATATCCAAGATATGTTACAATGTCCATCAATAAATTTTGAAGGAGAGCGTCTCAACACTAATTCATCTTTGAGAGATGAATCTTGAATTTTTGAAGAAGAGCATCTCAAAACCAATTAATCTTTGAGAGATGAATCTTGCGTGGCATTTCTCTATATAATTCTAATTCATCTTTGATAGATGATCCTGAATTGGAATTTCCCCACGCAATAGATCAGCAGACATATTATTCACATTTGTACAATTCCTTATACTAAAAAATTGAAATTGGCTAACAATATTGTTTGCTATTTCATGTAGTTATTTTAGCCTCTCCTTCTTAATGGCACACGCCATTCATCTAGTTGCACACAAGTTCAGAATTGGTGAAAACTACATTTCCATTTGATCCATACTCCATCGTTGTTCCCAAGCCTTCTATCAATCCAATATAATATGCCTCATTGTTTGTTGTTCCTCCCAATATATTCATTTTCCTTTGGATGACTTTGCTAGTCGCAATATTGGAAAGCACATATGTAATCACTGCTTTCCCTGGATTGCGATAGCAAGAAACTTCTATGCATAATTTCCATTTTTCAACCATATTTAATGGTTTTCTTATCCCTAAAAAAAAAAACAAAAACAAACAAACAAACAAATTCAATAAAAAATATATATATTATTTATTGACATTTATTGCAAATGCATGGGAGAAATGACACAAGATCATGAGGTAAATGGCATGTGCATGGTTTATCTTAAAGTTTGACTTAAAACTTTTATGGTCTAGAATTCACATCTAAAATTAATGGGAGGAAGCCTTTAGTTTGTGGGAGAAATGACACATGTACACAGTTTACCTTAAAGTGGTTGTGTTTTATGGATATTAAAATGAAGAACTTCTATTTAGATCTATTCTAGAGATTGATTGTAGGGGCATTTACTAGATATGTTACCTTTCATAAAAAATGATATCCAGAGGCTACCTGGCCCTTTATAGACTCTACCTATAGAACTTGTAGAAGTTAAGAAACTTACATTGAAAAATTTACTTGTGAGAAATTTACATTGACAACATATAAAGACTCAACTAGGCTTGTGAAAAGTACAAGTGGACAATGTATAATTCTACTTAAAGAAGAGTCTTTGGTTTAATGGTTAAGCAATAAGGAGTCGTTACTTTCTATATCTAGAGTAGAAGTGGAATAAATAGTAGTTACTTCTTTTTGTGTGTTTTGGATGAAATGGGCTCTACAATATATTAAGGTAAATTTCTTTTTGAGTGAGTAGAAGTGGAATACATAGTAGTTACTTATTTTTGAGTGTTTTGGATGAAATGGGCTCTACAAGATATTAAGGTACGGTAAATTTCTTTTTGAGTGTTTTGGATGAAATGGGCTCTATAGGATATTAAGGTAAATCTATATATCTATTAAGTGTTTCAATAGAAGTGTAATAATAATTTCAAAAATAAAATATTCTACTTCCTTCAATCACTATTTACATATCATCATAAAGTACAGCTTCCTCACACAACAAGTCTTTGAGAAAATAGTGAAGATGGAATACATACCCATAAAGCCTCTTGTTAGAGAAGCATTTGAATATGTGAGAAACAAATTAGGAATATCTCTTGTAAATTATCTTGTTAGAGAACCATTTGAACGTGTGAGAAACAAATTAGTGATAGTTCTTGTAAATTATTGTCACTTATTTGACTTCAAAAGAAGAGCCTATGAAATTGAGTGCAATATCTATGTGGGAGAATACGCAATATCTAAGGGGGATAATAGATATAAGGAAGGAATAAAAAGAGTAACAAAAAGCATATTATTGTGTAAATAATTTGAAGTAGTCAAGAAAGATAACAAAGGACCATCAAAATCGAGTGCAATATCTATATGATCAAGTGTCAATAATTTGAAGTAGTCAATAAAGATAACAAAGGACCTTCAAAATTGAGTGCAATATATATATGATATCTATATGATCAAGTGTCAATAATTTGAAGTAAAGAAAGATAATAAAGGACCATCAAAATGGAGTGCAATATCTATATGATTGTGTCAATAATTTGATAATTTGAAGTATTCAATAAAGATTACAAAGGACCATCAAAATTGAGTGCAATATCTATGTGGGAGAGTACACAATATCTAAGGGGGAGAATACAATATAAGGAAGGAATAAAAAGAGTAACAAGATGCATATGATTGTGTCAATAATTTGAAGTAGTCAATAAAGATAATAAAGGACCATAATAAAATTCAAATCAAAAGATCAAGTAGTATTCTTCATGAAGAATAAGCATTAACTAGGTTCATCATTTAAAAGGTTCATTTTTTAATGAAAAATTTTATGAATAATATGGAATGAATCATTGTACATTATGATAAATCTTGTATTTAAATGACATTTGATCTATGAATAAAAAAGAAAATGGGATCATCTCTTCATATATATGTGTGTGTGTAAGAGATAAATAAAAAGAAAAGGTAATTCCACCAAGCCTAAAGGAGCATGTCCTAATACATTAAATTATGTTTGGTTTCTAGAAGCATTAATCATGAAGAGTCATGAGATCCACATTTCAAAAATACTATTTTAAAGTTAAAGGAGCATGTCCTAATACACTATTATGTTTGGTTTCTAGAAGCATTAATCATGAAGAGTCATGAGATCCACATTTCCATCATACTATTTGCAAGTTCACATTTCCATCATGCTATTTGCAAGTTCTATATGAATATATGTAGTCTAATAACTAATTAGCAAGTTGTGATGTCCTAATACATTATTATGTTTGGTTTCCATCATACTATTTGCAAGTTCTATATGAAGATATGTAGTCTAATAACTATACAGTATAGCCCATATAACATATAACGGCCTTTGATAGTATGAGCGAAGAGTAAAAAAACAGAGAGGCCCCCCAGCAGAGTTCCACCTGTTCATCAAGGTAAGAAACATAATATCGGAAGTGAAACAGTGACACCACTGAACATATGTGAATTTAGATATTAAATTGACATTTATTTAGAAGAGTATTTTGTTTAATGGTTAAGAAAGAAAGATTCGTTACTTTCTCTATCTAGAGTAGAAGTGGAATACATAGTAGTTACTTCTTTTTTAGTGTTTTGGATGAAATGGGCTTTACAAGATATTAAGGTAAATTTATTTTTCAGTGAGTAGAAGTGGAATACATAGTAGTTACTTATTTTTTAGTGTTTTGGATGAAATGGGCTCTACAAGATATTAAGGTAAATTTATTTTTGAGTGTTTTGGATGAAATGGGCTCTACAAGATATTAAGGTAAGGTAAATTTCTTTTTCGGTGTTTTGGATGAAATGGGCTCTACAAGATATTAAGGTAAATTTATTTTTGAGTGTTTTGGATGAAATGGGATCTACAAGATATTAAGGTAAGGTAAATTTCTTTTTGAGTGTTTTGGATGAAATGGGCTCTACAAGATATTAAGGTAAATCTATATATCTATTAAGTGTTTCAATAGAAGTGTAATAATAATTTCAAAAATAAAATATTCTACTTCCTTCAATCACTATTTACATATTATCATAAAGTACCACTTCCTCACACAACAAGTCTATGAGAAAATAGTGTAGATGGAATACATACCCACAAATCCTCTCGTTAGAGAAGCATTTGAATATGTGAGAAAAAAATTAGGAATAGTTCTTGTAAATTATCTTGTTAGAGAACCATTTGAACATGTGAGAAACAAATTAGGGATAGTTCTTGTAAATTATTGTCACTTATTTGACTTCAAAAGAAGAGCCTATGAAATTGAGTGCAATATCTATGTGGGAGAGTACACAATATCTAAGGGGGAGAATAGATACAAGGAAGGAATAAAAAGAGTAACAAAAAGCATATTATTGTGTCAATAATTTGAAGTAGTCAAGAAAGATAATAAAGGACCATCAAAATTGAGTGCAATATCTATATGATCAAGTGTCAATAAATAGAAGTAGTCAAGAAAGATAATAAAGGACCATCAAAATTGAGTGCAATATCTATATGATATCTATATGATCAAGTGTCAATAATTTGAAGTAAATAAAGATAACAAAGGACCATCAAAATTGAGTGAAATATCTATGTGGGAGAGTATACAATATCTAAGGGGGAGAATACAATACAAGGAAGGAATAAAAAGAGTAACAAGAAGCATATGATTGTGTCAATAATTTGAAGTAGTCAAGAAAGATAACAATGTAGTCAAGAAAGATAACAAAGGACCATCATCAAATTAAAATTGAAAGATCAAGTAGTCTTCTTCATGAAGAAGAAGTATTAACTAGGTTCATCATTTAAAAGGTTCATTTTTAAATGAAAAAAATTATGAATAATATGGAATGAATCATTGTACATTATGATAAATCTTGTATTTAAATGACATTTGATCTATGAATAAAAAATAAAATGGGATCATATCTTCATATATATATGTGTGTAAGAGAGAAATAAAAATCAAAGGTAATTCCACCAAGCCTAAAGGATCATGTCCTAATACATTATTATGTTTGGTTTCTAGAAGCATTAATCATGAAGAGTCATGAGATCCACATTTCCATCATACTATTTGCAAGTTCACATTTCCATCATGTTATTTGCAAGTTCTATATGAAGATATGTAGTCTAATAACTAATTAGCAAGTTGTGATGTCCTAATACATTATTATGTTTTGTTTCCATCATACTATTTGCAATTTCTATATGAAGATATGTAGTCTAATAACTATACAGTATAGCCCATATAACATATAAAGGCCTTTGACAATATGAGCGAAGAGTCAAAAAACAGAGAGGCCTCCCAACAGAGTTCCACCTGTTCATCAAGGTAAGCAACATAATATCGAAAGTGAAACAGTGACACCACTGAACATATGTGAATTTAGAATGATTTCAACTCTTTTTTCAAAGGAGAAAAAACCATGTTTCATATATTGATAACAGTTCATATACAAAATCCTCTTGATATACCCATAACAGGTTATCAAGTATAAAAGATCAGATTCTGCCTCATACAGAAATACATCCGAAAAAGACAATATGTAGTCACGTTACAACAGTAGATCATTCTAGTTCACATTACATCAGTAAATCATTCTAGTTCAAGCATTCTTCTTGTAAAACAAAGTTCTGTTTACCCTCATATGCCTAATTATGGTTGTTTAGCTACAGTCTATCCACACCATGAGCGATTACAAAAAATAGTAAAGGTTGCACATTCCAGCGTTGAGGAATAGAGAGAGGGCTCAGTAATGGAATAAGATTAACAGTGGTGGTAAACTTTCATGCACAGGTGGAGAACCAGCTAGAGCGGATGAAATTGATGGATCCATAGGAACAGTAACAACTGCAGCCATCAAATGCTTATCATACTACTAGAAATTGAACATACACCTTACAACAAAAGGTAATGAAATTTAAAGCATAATTATGGTTTTTTAGCTACAGTATATCCACACCATGAGTGATTACAAAAAATACTGAAGGTTGCACATTCCAGCGTTGAGGAATCAAGAGAAGGCTCGGTAACGACATAATCTTATCAAGGGTGGTAAAATTCCATGCACAGGTAGAGAATCAGCTAGAGCAGATGAAATTGATGGATCCATAGGAACAGTAAGAATTTTTTCACACTAATTATCAGCTAATCGACATTTCTGGGGATGGTTTTGTTAGCTTGTTGACTGAATCTAGGTAGACCAAGGATGATCTCAAGCTACCTAAAGATGACCATCTGGTGGCACAGATCAAGGGAAATACCATTGTAACATATCATTACTGAAAGACCATTCTTATATTAATCGAGCATAGATCAGGGCCTTCCTTATCCATCAAAAAACACAAAAACAATTATACACTAAGACTGTGTTCCATAGCTAAAAATGTTTAATTACTGTAGAGAATCGGGACATAGATAATACAATAGATGTTATTTATCATCTCGATTTTATTTATTTAATATATGTGAGAAATACAGAGGCCTCCCAATAGAGTTCCACCTGTTCATCAAGGTAAGCAACATAATATCGGAAGTGAAACAATACACCACTGAACATATGTGAATTTAGATATTAAATTGACATTTATTTAGAAGAGAATTTGGTTTAATGGTTCTAGAAAGCTGTATGCCCTGAGAGAGGCTTGTATAGTTTGGGAAGATCATATTATACTGTAAAATAACAAGCCCTATGCTTGGGAGCCTCTAATCATTTTATAAAAGAACAAACCCAAAATTACATTTCAACTTGATCTAAACTTCCATGCACATGTGGAGAATCAGCAACAGAAAGAGATGCTTACCTAGTAGTTCACTTGACGTCACCGCAGATAATCACCAACAGAGCGGAAGTAGTCCCAGACCAGAAGTAGCACCGCAACAATTCAACAAACAGAGCAGAAAGACAAAAATGCGCGAAGAAATAGAGAAAAGAAACACAGACGTGGGAAAAAAAAAACTTCGCGAGCGATATATTTATAAGAAATAGTTCGGTCGAACTATTTTAAGAGTAAAATTTCAGTTGAACTTTTGTTTCCAGTTTTCCCATCTCCGGAAAAAATTATGTTTTTCCACGCCGTCAGTGTGCCATCAATCTAAACGAAAGAACGAGTTCGGCTGAACTTTCCCATAAAATTCGGCCGAACTAGTGCCGAAAAAAAATTTCCACCCCCGATTCTCACAAAAGTGTAACCCAACTTCACATTTTCACCCATATATATATATGTGATGAAATCTTGACTAAAATTAGAGGGGGGGGGTGAATCAGTTTAGTCCATTCATGGACATTTAAATTTTTTTTTCATTAAATTCATTAAGTGAAACATTACATGAGCATCTTAACAAATAATGACCAACAAATTAAATGTGTGAACAACTAGTAATAAGAAAACAAATGCATCACATCGACACATAATAACAATTCAAATGGACACCAAATATAAGGGAAACCCATAAGGGATAAAAACATGATTTTATTATTTTTGTGATGCAAAGGCAAGCTCCTATTCCTTATTACATCTATTTTTTTGTAGGCTCCAATTTACAAGAGGTTGCTACCTCAATTTTCGGCTAGCTACAACATGCAAGGAAGTTCCAACTCCCATATTTTTTCTACAGGCTACAACCCATAGGAGGCTCCTACCTCAACCAGCTCAAACTGAATATTTATCAAGCCACAACTTGAAAGGAGACCACAGTGCCCTCACACAAAACTAAAACAATATGTTGATTTACTTGGTCATCAATTTTGCATACTTCCATATTTATTTCTGCCACTTCTCCTCTTCAAATATATTTCACATCAGCTTCATGTGTGTAAGGTAATCTCATGCATAACACCTCAATCAGCCCTCATAGATTTTCCCACTCTTTAACAATATTATACCCTCCAAAATCAAATATTTTATAAGGATAATTTTCTGGTTGTTTGTATTCCACATAATAATATGAAGTGAATAGGCTTGACTCTTTGCCTTCCACTCATTCGTTTCCAAACTCTTCATATTATAATATAAAATTTAAAAAAAAAATCCATCCAATATTAATTCCAGCCACATGTAATGGTTAAATGCATCAACTTAATGACAACATAAAATAAATATATTTATCATTAACACATCACAACATTTTTGCAACATCTTTACCTTTTCCTTGGAGTATTGCCTTTGCATCACAAAAATTCATGTCAATCAACAATTTCACATCACAAAAATATCTTCAATATAAAAATATTTGCAACATTATCAAAATATTTCAATGTATCACAATTCCTCCTCCTTCTTCTTCTCCTTTGCATGGTTGATCTTGTGCTGCTTCTTTTCTTGTTGCTCATTTCCTTATTGTTCCTTTACTTCTTTCTCCTTTCCTTGCTACTCCTTTGCTTACTTCTCCTTTTCTTTGTTGATCTTTTGCCTTCTTTCCCTTGTTGTTTCTCTTGAATACATTATTGTCGCTCTTTGTCTTTGTTTCTGCTCATGTCTCCCTTTTTTAATCCCGATCTTCTCCTTTACCATCAATGACAATATTGTCACCAATATGCCCCTTTGGCATTGATGGCAACACATTTGTCCTCCCCCTTTCATTATGAGAAGTGTCTTCCTTCCTCTGATTGCGATTACCTCCCCCTTTGACATCAATGGAAAGGGGGTTATAAATGTCTTGTAGCCTGTAAAAGAGTCCTCAGTCTAGCTGTTACTATTGCATTGATGCTCTATAACCTACAATGTCTTGGTCTACATAAAAAATGTTGACACTACCTTTGAATGAATGTCATTCCAAATGGCTTATTAGGGCCGCTCTAGATTGAATGAATGCTACTCCAAAAAATTTTGAAATTATAAGAGCACTGCAAAATAGTGTTGTGAGAACACTCTGAAAAAAAGAATGTTGTTTAGAGAACACGTTGTAGGAAAAACATGGTAGGTAAGAGAAATGGAATTTAATAAAATTTCTTGACTAAAATCCAATGTTTAAAGATGTGTCGATTGTTTAATTGATGTAGTGCTAACCCCTAAAATTTATGGTCTTCATTTGCAATACAAATCTATTGTAGAAATAGACAATAGCTTCTCAATGGGTTTCCATGGCAATCAAATAGCTCTAAATCATACAACCCTAAATCATAAACCCACCATGAAACATTGTCCTTATCATTCTAATTCTTCCCATATTTTCATTATTTACACAACCTCATAAAGGTTGTTATATACAACGTTACTTTGAGCGTTACACAACGTTACCAAGTACTCCATATACACAAGTTCAGAAAACTAGAACAAATTGAGCAAAAGGCTGTTGCCTCTAATATGCATCCTTTAATGTGAAGACAACCCAAATTTTACTCAAAAATATTCTATAACACTAATACAACCATCCACATATATATCCTTTTATTTCCCCTAGAAAATATAGACTTTCAACAAAAGATGGTTGTCTAACATCAAGAAAATTTGTTGTCATATTCACATATCAACTTGAAAAAAAAATCATAATATCTTGAAACATATACATGTTTTGAGATGGATCCTGAGCAATAGATAACTTGAAAATCAGAAGGAATTTTCATGCTCAGCTAGTAACTACATTGGATGTTTTTCTTGTGACTTGTATACCATATGATTTCCTCTAATGTCAGCTTATAATCCTTGAATGACATAAAGCTTGTTGTTATTTTCATCAACATTTGTATGATTCATCATGGAATCAACGATATGAAAATAAAATAAAAATATAAATAATAATGTGGCGACAATTGAACTGTCCTTGATCATTTCACAAAGCCTTTCAACAATAACCTTCTTAGTTCCAAAAGTTGAAATCCCACTAGTAGAAAGGTCGTGTCATAATCCATCAACAATCATAGTATTCATATTTTCCCTTTATCCTTTTATCCACTTCCATGTAGGGAATTTTAAGATGGGGATTAATGCCATACTTTGAGTTTTGTTCAATTATAATAACAACACTAAGTCAACCTTTTGGAAATTAATAAAATTTTAGGGCAAAAACCCTAAAATACACATGAAATATGTATAAATGTTTCCACACCAATGGTAGGGATTTCTTGCTCGAATATTTTCTTTTTTAATAATATGAATATGTATACCGTGTTGTGCATGCTTGATTCACTTTTTTCCAGCAGTCTATCTCATATCATTCAGGCACTGTCTATCTCACGTTAATAAAAAATGATGACATTGGTTCACTTCAGCCAAGCTTTCACTAGAAAATTTGTGAGCATAATATTCCAGTAGAACTATGCCTTGGAACCCCACTTTTAAAAATATGCCTTCAAATTTTCATCCTGTAGCTGCAAATAAATATATGGCAAGCCTATGATCCATTGAATCTATACACAATAATTATATCAATCCCCATCACTTTCAATTATATTTCTCTTCAAAATTCTCAGCAATCACTGCACTATTGTGCATCGAGTATTCATGGTCTTCTTTTGCCAAGGGTATGGAGCCCTTCAAAAAAAATCTGTTGGATGAGATCTGGAAATTGGTCGTATGTCATATATTCATCAGCTCTTATTAATGCAATTTCAAATATTTGATTGTTGTCTCCATGCCTAGACACAGTCTGGAATGAGCAAGACAATGACTTTCTGCCAAGGTTGAGATATTTCTGCACCTAAAGATATGGTTGAGATATGCGAGGCCTTCATTCACATACCCACCTGAGAGAAAAATAAATAAAAAAAGGTGATGCATGCTCTAAGGAATTATTTGCGCGCTAAATTTCACGCCTTCGAAGGTGGAACTAGTGTTTTGATGATCACCATATACTGATGAGTGAAATTCATTTTCTCGTTGGATCCCCATGCACTTCTTTCGTATCAAGATGTTATTGTTGGACAAGATGGATAAAATTATTGCTGGTGGTTCCAAAGGTTAGATTCATATGTTCGGGCAGGGCGAGTTATGGAATTACTTTGCATCCTTAACTAAATTAGACTTCATTATTTCACTAAAAAAAACATGTGTCGAAGAAACGATGTTATTTGTGTCATCAGCATGTAAGGCAGATTAATAAATATATTTTTTACATATATGAGCTTTACACTCACTTTATTATTAGGTTATATCACTTTCCATGTATTACATTGTTTTAATGTGCATGTAGTGGCAGCATTCTTGCGAGCAACATTCCATCTAGCATAAGTTAGTTTGCAAAATGCCAAAAGATCATCACTCCAAATTGGATTGGAATTCGAGCTAGAATATTCCTGAGACATACTAAATTGACCAAAAACAACCAATCCAAATGCAAAGAGAGTCAGAAAGCCATCAATATCATTAGTGTTGGCATACAAAATTTTCTCCAATTTTAATAATTCAGTCATATAATTGTAGCTCTAATTATTTGTTGATGCTTCTCCAATATTGCCCAATGTATTAACGCATCCCCCAGGTCTACTGTAATAACGCATCCTGCAACTGAAGTAAATAATATTCATTTAATTGTAATGCATGTCACTGAAAATATTCACCAAAATACCTGTAACACCAATATAATGATGTATGGATCCACATTGTCCAGCACATTATGTGAATATACAACTGAATTAAAAAACCGCCCACTGAGAACAATGTTAGGTATGTATAATGGATAGTCAAATATTATGTATTCAATGGGTTTGATGATTCAACTATCTCAGGTTGAGTAACGTATGCTGGCACATATATTCCTTTATTTCAAAAATAGTAAAAGAATAACAATAATACTAATCTGGGTAAATCCTTGATACCCTTAACAAAGACCTTTTACTTTGGTTGATGCGTTAGAATTTAGTTTCATTAAATCATTAATGAACATAAATGAACAAATTCATACTGTAAAAAAGAGGAACATAAACAAGCATGAGCAACATAAGACATTGATAACGAAGTTCGTCTAGGAGGGATTACCTCTCTGGACCTCGGTGTCAAGATGGTGTAGGCCACTACATTAAGTGTTTTAAGGATTGAAAATTTACATGGATGGTGTTTTCACTATCATACAAGGAAAATTCCCTCACTCAGGAGTGGCTAGACCTCTCTATGAGATGTTCCACTACAGGAACTTTCATTCATAAACAAGACTCCTATCAGCATGACAATAGTTCACACATGAAGACTATGAGTATCTTGCCAACATGGCAACAAAAATGATCTCAAACAAACATACATGTGCCAATGATTATCCTTCCAACATGGCAGCAAAGGGACCTCAAACATAATACAAATCCATGATAGAAAGTACATCTCACATAAAAAACAAAATAAGTTCCCACATTAAACATCAACAGGGATCTGTACAACAAAATGCATCTCAGAGACAAAGAGGTAGATGCATCATATACCTCACGATGAAGATGAATGAAGAATGTGTTGCTCTATTGCTTGATATGAAATAACCATCACAATCATGGCATCGAAAGGTGTGAAATCGACTGCTCACTCACTGAATGCTGACACCTGCAACTTCACTTCAAAAAGTGGCCGAAAAATATAAATATCAGATGGAAAATTTGAATATGCCATTATATTTGTGACGTCGAATAGTGCAAAATCGACTGTCAAATTTATGAATTCTGACAAAGTGAAAATCTGGGGCAAAAATGAATCTCTTAGATTCCTCAAAGTTGTTGCTCCATGGGTGGACTGTAAATCTGCAACTCAAAATGTGATTCCAATCTCGCCATTGTGTTCCCTGTGAAAAATCATGAAAAATTATTGTATACTTAACTATATTCCAACATGGAGAAAAATTATCTCCCTGGGCAAATTTCAAGGATCATGGTTCCGCACCCTGTTTCTGGACCTGCTCATGGTTCCGCCTGCATTAAAAATCAGTCTCAAAAATCATGCTTCGTCCTCCACTGGCCTGGGCGCACTGGTGAAAAGATGAGTTTATATAACATGATGGGCAGAGTTTTACACAGGAGTCGGTTGGCGTGATGGTTAAAGATCCTTAGTTTTTGGGATGGGGTCGGGTGGTCAAACCTCGCCCCCTCCGAATTAAGGAAGAATAAATGTTTTTTTTTTAACCACGGCATTCCTTTTAAAACCCCGCATTAAATCATAATGGTGAGTTATGGGGGGCCAACCCCGCATGTGGTGGACCGCTCAAAACCTTCGTCGGCGTCGTTGGAATCAGAAAGGCGAGATCTTCAACCTGAACCTGGTTTGAGAGAAATCCAAACACACTGATTTTTTAGCTTTCTCAAGCCCTCTTTTTCCTGTGTGTGTCTTTGGAGCCACCTGGATCAATCCTCCCCACTAAGGAGCTTTTGGTCCTCCAAAAGCATCAACAAGAATCTGCAACTATTGTGTACTATTTCTACACCACAAGCATCCTGGAAAAGGTCACCCTTCCATCTCCTTCACCTTTTTCCTTCGAAGCCTTGAGCGATGAACCGACACCTGCATCCCCTGCAAAACTGTAGTACAATCTCCTGCAAATTACCTGCCCAAATTGACCAACCATGACCCAAAAATTTACATACTTGCCACGAGTTTATAACATGTACTCAGTGGTCAAGCTTACATCAAAATGGAAATCACACCCCAGCTATCATTACAAAACATCATTGTCGAATTTCAAAGTGATGGCAAACACCTCATCACTTTTACATGAAAGAAATGCATCACATGACTTATAAAACAAGGCCAAAATATCATTGTTGCTTAAACAAGTGATGGAAAAACACATAATCACTTTTACAGTTAAGAATGCAACATATGATTTACAAACATGGCCATGACAAGCTAATATATCTATAAAAACAATCTAGAAAAAACCCTCTTTAGCAAAGTGAATGGGCCATTCCCCTGTGGGGAATTCACTTGTCGATCAGCGCTTTCGACTGGTTCATGCATGGGCGCTTTGTCTCTAAGGCATTGCTCTAGATGGAGTCTCCAAAACGTGGCTCTTTGATGGTCACTTCGGTCGCAATGGGTGCAAAAGGTCTTTTTCCTCCAAACCTACTTAATTGATTTATTTTCCTATTTTAGAGAAGGTTTTCCATGCTTCATCCTCCTTTGTGCTTCCATCATTTTCCAACTCTTAGAAAACACATGGTTATGTAAACCACAAAAATGACATTTTTTTGATGTCATGATTTATGACCGTGGTTATCAACATTCTTATAATCAAAATGCACTCTGGAATAACGAGACTTATTATACCTTCTCTAGTGGTCTCTGTGCGATTATGGTGATGGAAGCTTGCCTCGGCTCTTTCACTGCAACATGCACTACCATGGAACTATGGTGAAGTGTTTCCATCATTATGGAGTTCAATCTATTGTACAGGGATAAGGAAATTGGCTTCGGTGACGAAGTAACGGCTAGTGAAGTTGAACACAAACCTAATCTTGTTTATCACGAAAACTATGAAGCCTGCCTAAATTTGTAGCGTTGATAAGTTAAAATCTATTTTAGTCAATATCTTCACAATGATCAAATAATTATTTACATTCTGTGCAATTGAAATTCATATTATTAACTTGTTAACAAATCAACTTAATTAGGTTATGACGGATCGTGATGCTCCTGGTGGCGAGTATCTTCACTCGTATCCTGTGATCCTTAACGATTCTCATATCAACTTCTTTTTGATTATTTGGCGCGCAGAATCCATTAAATAATTTCACAAGAAAAGTAGGAATGAATCGTTATGTTGCACTGCAGGTTAATTACTTATTTCATTGCCAAAGATGATGAAAAAGGTATTGTTTCTTGGACATTTCTATTCACATATCCAATAGCGTTTTAATGTTAAGATAGATACATACTGTGTAGAATGTGTGATTAAGTTTAATATCAATAATTATGGAAGTCTCTAATTCATTTTATTCATATTTATTTTTCGTTTTGCTTTGTTGCAGTATTAGAAAGACTAGAGGAGGAGATCATTTCGTATAAAGCTCTTAGACAGGGCGCACACAGGATAGTTGTGACCTTGTTGGAGATTGATAGCTCTATCGAGCGCCTGCCGTCCGTCATTGTGTCCAAATCAAGATATGGCTTCAGTACCAGAAATTTTGCGGACACGAATCAACTTGGATTACCGCTTGCTGCTACATTGTTCAAGATTAATGATCAATATGAAGAGGCTCATGAAAAGTCTGAAGAAAATGGGGTGTCAACTCGAAAGCGAAAATTCAAGCAATTAGCGGATAAAGATTATTATTATTATTAACCGCCGGCTAGTTCAAGAAATTAGTGGATAAAGATTATTATTACTTGAATCTTATGGTGGAAATCCAATAAATCTACTTCCATTTGCTTTGTGGCTGGCAACTAGGTGATGAGGGTAATTTTAGTATTCATAAAATTTGAGCCTGCAAATAAAATTTTGGTTTGCTGTTTGATATAGTTCTATTGTGTATCATTCATTTATTTATGCGATATGGTTATCTGTCATTTTCTAAGTTATTATTCTTGAAACTGAATGCTAAGTTAATTTATTAAATGTTTTGTTCAAAATTATATCAAATGTAGTACAGGCTATCCATCATTCATGTATTTATTTTATATGGGTATTTGTCATTTTTATATTATTATTCATGAAATTGAATGTTAAGTTAATTTATTAAATGTTTAGTTTAAAATTATAATAAAACCTTTAGCTGCAATACAACCACTACGAATCATTCGCATGCGCACCACCTGTTAAAAAAGGACCAATTTAACAAAACTTAACCATCTGCAACTAAACAACCCTAACAAAATTACCTCGCAACAAGAATTAAAAATAAATTATAAAAATAATTAAACTCATATAGAAGAGTTACAGGAAAACGGATTACCCTAATTCTAGGTGAGGAAATTCATCCCTGAACCAAGAATAGTTCGACAACATACTCCTGTAAAGATGGTTCTCTTTTATTGTCCACAGAATCTAGAGTACATTTAAAACCCTGGTCTTATTGCCCCATGGCGCGTTCCCGGGAATGGAACCTGCAATCGAAAATTAAAATGTAAATGCATGGAGTTCTTAATGTGCACAAGTCTATATTACCATAGTAATTGTGCATAATTTACTTCGTATCATTTGGAATTTTGTGAAATCAGATAAGTGTGGCCGAGTCATGTCACATTACCTCAGAAACCCTTTTACCACTGTTATAGTTTTTAATCAGCATTCACTAACCCAAGATGCTTCATTTGTGGTCGAATGCTATACAAGTGTGTAAACGTATATATAAATTTAACATTAAATATAAAGAAACTATACCATTAACATTTCAGAGAAGGAACGTTGTAGGTTAGCAAGTTTCAAAGTTGTCCCAATAACGAAGAAATAACGTGGGCATAGTAAAGGTGAATGAGTTGTAAGAAAAACAAAAATTTAGATGAGGGGATGCTGCACGTTCAAAAATAAAATTACAATATAAAATAAAATTGGCTAATAGTACGAATTTTACTTACGAAATGAAATGATCGCCATTACCTTTTCTATTTTGTTGAAAATTATATCAGAATTTTGATTCATCGCAAACTTAGCTACTGAATTCCATTAGTTGGACTTTGATAGTAAACTCTAAATAAACATCATTTTAAAATATTGCAATATTTTATATTTATTTTATCACAAAAAGCCATGAACAAATAAACCTCCATCCCTAAACTCAATTTGACTAGTCATTTTGTGAGTATCATAAGAAAAAATCTATTCCCTACTAGAACTTTTTTCTTTCTTTCTTTTTTTAATTTTATTTAAGATTTTGTTTATTTAATTATTTTTTTAAATCCTTAGTATTATAAGGTTTATCCATAAAACTTATTATCCAAGTTTTATTTAATTTTAATTTTAAAATTGTCCATAAAACGGCATAATCCAAGTTTTATTTAATTTTAATTTTAAGATTGTCCATAAAACAACATATTGCAATTAAATAATGTTAATGTTAATAGGAATTTGGTAGTCAAGTCAGCCAAGTAACTAGAGAGTAACAATTTCATGATGTTAGTGAAAATTTAGTAGGTAAGGATACAAGTTAAACTTGGTAAAAGTAAGGAACTTTCTAGTATAAGAATTTTATTTTAATTAATTATATTTCTTTAAAAATTTAATATTTACAAGTCTTGGAAATTTTTTTCAAGAGACCTTGAATAATCAGTTTAGTTTTGGCTGGACAGGATGCCTTGATGCCAAGGAATTAAAACTGAATGAAGCTAATGTTTGTCTATTTTTGTGGAGACTAAAGTTGAGGGGGAAGTAGCAAACATAATCTTAATGAAATAATTAACTATCTAAGTAAGAAGATAAGTATTTAAATCTCTATTTTATTCTCTTGTTTTGTATTCATTGCAAAAGGTGTGAAATTCCAGTGAACTATTAAATGTAAGCACTTACCTTACTGAAATTCTCTAGGCAACAGTATAATTTAAATAGGCAAGAAAAAGACATGTGCTCTCTGAAACTGTACACAGTGGAAGTGTTAATCTATAATATTATAAGAAAACAACCTGGCGAAATTTCAAAATTGGGGTCATGATAAAAACCCAAAAAGCCTCATAGTTGAAAATCGAGCCTGTAAGTATAAATGGTGCAAGTACCCTTAGACCAATGTAGGATATAGATTAATTATGGTAAGGAATACAAAACATTGATTTTTTCAAAAATAAGGAAAAGTAGTCACTTACGATGAGGAAGTCCTAGGGCCACTAGGGTTGCAATAATAATAAAATAAAAATAGCCACTAGGGTTGTAGTAATAATAAAATCAAAATATTGGAGAGTCGGAAAAAAAAACCTTAAGAATTATAGTGTATAAATATTGTCATATAAACTGGAATTCAAAAAAGGAATGTACAACAATGCAGTGGATATTACAATGGGATAAATTATATAGAGGTCTATAACTTGTTTAGGGAACAATGGTTTGGTCCCAGGCCAACCCAATTTCAGTAGCCCCAAACCGTTCTGGTTCTCAACATTACTGAGAATGTAACTATTCTTGACCATAGATAAAATTTAAAAACAAAACCTTAAATATCACAAGAACTAGTGCTGAAAGATGTCAAACAAAATTAAACATAGCTACTTGATCTGATAATAGAATTCACACAGCGTCGACGTTTGGTCTATGTGCCTTGGGCATTCATAAGGTTCAAAGGACATCTAGACTCTCATTATGCCCTTTCTTTTTCAGGTCAGCCTGGCTCCCTCTACCGCATCTCCCTCGCACATGGCCTTCCTCCTTGTCAATCTCTCCATTAGTTGCTTGCTAGCTCCACCATGCCCCCACGCCATAGACAGAAGCCATCAGGGGAAGTTAAAGGGGTGCTCTCACTGAGGCAATGACCAGCGCCTTGAATCCTCCAATGGCTCTATTACTACAAGCCATGTCTCTCTTGCTTCTCAAGCTAAATTCCACCCTCATGGAGACAGTGGAGAGAATGCAACGCCTACAGAGCAGCCTAAGGGAAGAAGAAGTCACAGAAAATCTACCATCATGTGAGTGGTGTCGCCAACCCCTAGAAAGACCATTCTACTTCCGGTCAAGCAGCCCACGATGGAGGAGATAGGCGTTTGGGTAATGGATGATGATGGCGTCTGGACCAGAGATTAAGACACTGAGTACCCGATCGAGCGTATCATTTACCCGGCCCCTTCGGAGCCTCCACATATGCTCACAATAGAGGAGGAGGCCATTCGATGGTAATTTGGATGCATGGTAGAGGAAGAGGACCTGACGAAGGACGAGGATGTAGGAACACCCTGAATGGGTGGCAGCAAGGTTAATTTTTGTTTTTTGGCACTGTAGGCTATATTTTATAGATCTCTTATTTTTTTATGGGCTACTGAATATTTTGTCATACAAGATTGGATCAAACTCTTAAGGGGTTGGTTTCCCCTCTTGGGGTAGCTCCAAACACTGTTAATTTGAGAGCTACCAAGGCAGGAATAGGCTAAGCATAGCTCTCCATCTTTACCCAATGCCTCTATACAGTTTTTCATGGTTTTTAATATAGTTTTTTCCAATTAAAAAAAAAAAGAAAATAGAATTCACACATGCAACAAGAATTAGAAATTCCATTAAAAGACAATTGATCTCTTTCACTACATATTTTCAAACATTATTCATTTAAAAAGATTTATTTCACTCGAAACTATCGTAACATATCGTAAGTATTTGAGAAAAACATGTCAAGAAACTTCTTAAAGACACATAAATATTCTTCTAGACATTGTTTCATTTCAATTAAAAATGGAATCGATACATCCACATGGAAAAATACAGGTTAATCGAATGTCTCTGAAACATAGCTCATTATTGTACATTACAATTGAATTACATGAATTGGAAGGAAAAACATAAACATTTCTTGATTAGCTGAAGACCTCTATGAGGAAGGATTTCTTTAGATAAAAGAAGTCAAGCATATGGAAAGACTGAAATACAACAAATATTTAAGTCGGTTTCAAAAGAAACACTAAGTAGTAAGAACCCCAAACCTTGATTCCAACTAATAAAGTGTAGAGAAAAAACCTAGCACATGAAGGAATAATGAAAGTTAGAGTAGCTCGGTGTTGAAGCCATTACACAAGAAGAAAAGGAGAAATACTAACCTGGAAACAAAAAAGAGAATAAGTTAAGGAGAAACCCTAGAAAAATTAACCCAAATGAACTGAAATTTACTGTGGAGGAATAATTTCATGATGAATTCATTACCTATGGAGTATATCACTTTTGTTTGTCCAACATTGAACCCTGCAGGAGATTCACAATTAAATCCAAAAGGAAAAGATAACAAAATCTAAAGATTTAGCTTGGAAAAACCAAAATTTGTTGTTACCTAATGGGTGCACTCAGCCTTAGCCATTGCTAATGGACTGATACCATCATTATTGCCAATAAAAATAAAATAATCTTGCATGAGCCAAGAATTTAACGACTTGAAAAAATTTCTTAAATCCCTTTCAACAAAGACATCATTAGACACTCAATTTCTCAATATTACCAACAGAATGAACAAAGTTTTGGGGAAAGCTCACAACACCAGTTAGAATACTTTCAGAGCCCAAAACCCTAGCAAGAAGGAGGCAGAATGAGTAGCGATCTTATGATTCGAGTGGAGCAATTACCTCAATCTGAAACCTAAGCATCTAAACCATAGGATTGAGAACCTCACAATTGGAGAATCAATTTGATTGTGGAATAAATGAAGATGGTTTATTTTCTTTTAAAGGAAGGGAATACATCCCTAAACAACTAGTCATTTAACAATTAATTTTGGACAAATTTCATAGAAGTGCATATGTGGCACACCCTAGATATCAAAAAATGTTCATTGTGATAAAGAAAAGTTTCTTTTGGCCTGGAATGAGAAAAGAAATTGCAGATTATCTAGTAAGGTGTTTGGAATGCCAGCAAGTTAAAGCTAGACATCAACACCCTAAATGACTATTACATCCTTTACCAATTCCAGAATGGAAGTGGGAAATTGTTACATTGGATTTCATAACTGGATTACCCATATCTATAAGAAATAATGAATCCAATATTGATCAGATTTCAATCAGGACCTAAGTGATAGTTCAAATTTCAAAGTGATAGAAAGTGTGTTGAAACTGAGCAATCCGATAGATCTTGTCTTCCTGATTTCAGTGCAGCGAACAGTTTGAAAAACCGACACCCATGAAGAAGTTATCACGATTTGAAAAGTCCAGTGAACTACAAAATTTTGGCGAGTCAAAGGTACAGTCAGCAAAAAGAATATTCTAGGGAATATTCCCCAAAATATTCCTTTCGGGCCAGTTGCATGGTGACAAGTGGCAAGGTATTACTGGTCGAAATTTTTTTAAGGGCCAATTAAAGGGCAACACGTGGCTTGCCCTCACAGCACCATGTGTCCCCGAGATGGTGTTTTAAAATTTTTGGGACTTTGCTGGGATCGATCGCGCAACCTACCACTGAGCACACACACGAATTAACCATCTCTGATACCAGTGGTTCTTAACCATATTATTCATCGGCTTATATTTCAAGTTGATTACATTTGGCATTTGTGGTCCCAACCTGCTAGTGGTTCCACAAATCATGTTCACATGGAAAACAGTGTTACAACCGACGATTATCACAAACTCCGTAAGTTTTTTGTTATGATTGTCATATGGCCATTAAACTTCACACAGTCTTCACCAAATGGTTAGTGCTAACACCAGTTAATCCTTGAGTTCCGCTTTGTAAACTAGAGTTTGTGCCTTATTTTCCACCGGAGGTTTTGTTAACAAGCGGTTTGGAGTTGGCATGTGGCCACTCCAAGTACAGACATTTATTGTAATGGTTAGACTGGCAGAATTTTAGCCAGTGCTCATATTTAGGGCGGTTTTCCAAAATAACTCCAGTTAAAGAGGAGTTCTCCACAATGGGTGGAGCTGTTTTAGGTGTTACTGGGAAAAAATTATTATGCTCTATCTTGAGCATTACTTGACCATTATGACAGTGTGAATAGTCAATTTCAACTTTCTTGGACATTAAAGACTCATTGGTGAGGGTTAAAGAGCTATCAGAGAAATTTTGAGCGATGTTTTTCTGCAGAGAATTTCTAGGGGGCACCAGGGCCACCAGGAGCCAGCAATAGAATGAGGCCTAGCCAGGGCAGCTAGAGGCCTTACTCAGGAAACTAATAGTAAATTTTGGATGTTTCAGAAATTCTGGAACTAATGGTGAGTTTTTAAGAGCCAGTAGAGTACTTTTGAAGGCCGAGATGCTTTAGAGAAGTTCCAAGGGTCACCAGGGGCCAGCAAGAGAATGAGGCCTATCCAAAGCAGCCAGTAACCATTCTTAGCAAACCAATAGTCTATTCTGAATATTTTGAACCTTATGATTCCAATGGAAGGATTTTAATAATATTTTGAAGATTTCTCAAGGCCGAGATTCTTCAGGGAAGTTTTCAGTGAGCCTAGAGCCACGGGGTGCCACCAGGTGTTGGAGGCGTAACCGGAGCAGCCATAAGCCTTTTTCAGCAAGTGAATAGTAGATACTGACTATTTTCAAAAATTTTAATCCAATGGATGGATTTTCAGAGCCATTTGGAGACTTATAGAGCCAAAGAAGCCATAGGGAAGTTTCAGGCAACCTAGGGCCAACAAGGGTTGGAGGCTTAGATTGGGGAGCCAAAGCTCATTTTCAGCAAATGATCAATCTATTTTGGATGTAAGATATATGTTGGAGACTGTAGAAAAGGTTTCAAGGATATAAAATGATTTCTTAAAGATTTAGTGGCATAAAAAAGCTGAGGGAAGCTTAGGGGCACCGATAGAAGAGGTCAAGTCCAAAGGAGCCTATGTTCATCTTCAGAGAGATAGAAGCAATTCTAGGGGTATGATGGTATTATAAAACAAATGGTATAGTCCAAATAACCATTGGATTTGAGTAGTTACTTGTAAAATAAATTATCCATCATAATCCCAAAGAGCCAGGTCAATTTGACAAGGGCTCAAGGAGATGTAGCCCACGATATTTGAGTGAACTCCTTTATTAAATTTGTTGTTATGTGTTGATGTTTATTTGCTACACTTTATGGTTGTGTTTCATTCTTAATATCAGCAAAATCAAAATGTGTAATTCCTCACACTTAAATCATTAAAACAGTTTAAAAGACATACACCTGTTTCAAGTATTCAATTATGCACAATCAAGTATAAGCAAGGTCTTAATTTGTTTAACTGAGTGGGAGGTGCTTGCAAAAGCATAACAAGTTATCCACCCATTTCAGATCAGGTGGTATCATAGCACTAGGTTGCTTTCTTGACAGAGCACTAGGTTGCTTACTTGACATAGCACTAGGTTGCTTATTTGACTTGAAAGGTGTTTAACAGTGCAAAGAATTTAACTGTTTGCAAATTGTCTAATGCTTACAAGTTTGAGTTTTCTAGAGGTGAAGGAGAGCTACTGCTAGGGAAGTCAAGAAGAGGACAAGAAGGAATAAGGATGAAATAATTCTCCTTACCCAAAGAACCTTTAGGCAACCCTTGAAGCACAAGAGGGATTTTTTGCAAAAGGCTGCTTGAACAAGAGATACAAGTTGCAGAAAAGAGCTTGAATCTATAGCCATATTGTTAAAAAACTTTGTTAATTGTTTTTGAAGCTTTTTGAATTGTTGCTGAAGTTCTTTAATTCATTTACATAATGATGACAACTTCTTCAAGTGAGGTTTCTAAATCCTCATTTTCAAGACTCTTTGATGAAGAGATGAAGCGAGACTTCTACATCATGAAGGATATGATCCAAAGTTTGTATGAAGATAGAAGAGAAAGCACTAGTCTTCATGAGCAATTGGTTTCTATGAAGCAAGAGAAAGAATGACTTCTTCAAAGAATGCATGAGATGGAGATGCAGCTCCATTATTCCCAAGAGACCTTAACCAAACACATGCTTGAAGAAGAGTTAAATCACTCAAATTTGTCTTCAAATTCCTCTTCAGAAAGATGTGTAGGTTCATTTGAAAATCACACTAGAGGTATAGGGTCCAAGTTGATGTTAAAAATGGGCTATGAAGGCAAGGGTTTAGAAAAAAATGCACAAGGCATAATTGAGCCTATTTTGGTTGAGGAAAGGCCTAAGAATTTTGATCTAGGCTATGTTCAATCTTATGGCAAAAACTCTATAGCAATGAAGGAATTTGAGACAACTCCAAAAAGAAATTTTGTTGCAATTTCAAACCCACAAAAATTTCATGTTTGTTTTCAAGTTGATTGTTGTTGTATGAAGCCTATGTTGCAGCAAGATGTTTGTAGACATGCAGCTTATGGCGAGCAAGAGAGTTCTAACAGATGTCAAGACATGAACACTGATGTTGGTCTTCGAAAGAAAGTTGGAACATATTCAAGTTCATCTCCTCAAGAAGGTAAAAAATATGGACATGCAAAGCAACATTTGAGGTATAATTCTTCCCATAGTCAAGTTGATTATGTTTATGTTAAGCATAGAAAATCTGCATGCATGAATGGAAGAAAGAGTTTTTGCTCCTATTGTGGTCTGTGTAACCATGAAGTTTCAAAATGCTGGAAGAGGATGAACGCATATAGGAAATAGATGAAGTGAAGGCGACTTGCACAAAAGGTGCAAAAGACTTACACACATTGCCAGAAGAAGGGACATTTAATTGCCCAATGTTGGACATTGCATTTAACCAATCATCCAAAGAATTTGAAGTAAGAGGATAAAAATACTAGAGAATATGGAACCAAAGATTCCATCATTGATGTGAGAATAGATGTTTCACATGAAGAATTTTTTCAGCAGAAAAACTCACCATGGAAGTGGCTTGGTAAGAAGTGGTTTGACTTCTTGACCCAGTAAGACATACATTCATTTGTACATATGCAAATTTTAGTCATGTATGAATTTCTATTGAAAACTTACGTTTGTTTGAGCCACATTTGATCGATGATCAAGGACATGATGTTCAGCTATCTTCTATTGAATATTTCGTGCTAGAAATTTCTGGGTGAGCTCAAGGAAGACACAATTCTTGACAGGAGGACAAGAGCATCCAAGAAGGGAAGTGTTGACTACCTTCGAGTTGGGGCTCAAAGGCACTAAGCCAAGAAAGGAAAATTTTGAGGCTGGAAATGTGAGGGTGTTGTACTCTCATCTATTGAACAGATAATCACTCTTTTGGGGTCCAAAATATTCCTAATGGGGAGCAGTGATCAGATTTGGATCAGGACCTAAGTGATAGCTCAAATTTCAAAATGTTCAAAAGTGTGTCAAACCTGAGCAACCAGATAGATCTTGTCTTCCTGAATTCGGCACCGTGAACGCTTCAAAAAACTAACACCGTATGAAGAATTTATTGTGATTTGAAAAGTCCAGTAAACTGCAAATTTTGGCATTTGGCCAAGGTTGACTGGTCAAAGGTATAGTCAGCAAAAATAATATTCCTAGAATATTCCTTAAAATATTCCCCAGAATATTCCTTCCAGGCCATTCGCATGGTGACAAGTGGAAAGGTATTACTGGTTGAAGGTTTTTGAAGCGCCAATTAAAGCGTGACACGTGGATTGCCCTGAGGGCACCACGTGTCCCAGAGATGGTGTTTTAAAAATTTTGGGACTTCTTTGCAATCGATCGCGCAACATATCGTGGAGCGCACGCATGACTTAATCATCTCTGCTACCAGCGGTTCTTAACCATATTATTCATTGGCTTATATTTCAAGTTGATTAAATTTGGAATTTGGGGTTGGGACCGCTGACGGTCCCAACCCGCCAGCGGTCCCACAAATTGCGTTCACATGGAAAACAATCTTACAACCGATGGCTTAATCAATGGTTATCACAAACTCCGCAAGTTTTTTGTTATGATCGTCACATGGCCATTAAAATTCACGCGGTCTTCACTAAACGATTAGCGCTAACACCACTTAACCCTTGAGTTCCGCTTTGTAAACTGGAGTTTGTGCCTTAGTTTCCACCGAAGGTTTTGTTAAAAAGTAGTTTGGAGTTGGCATGTGGCCACTCCAACTGCAGACATTTATTGTAACGGTTAGACTGGTGTACTTTTATCTAGCGCCCAGATTTAGGGTTGTTTTCCAAAATAACTCCAATTAAAGAGGAGTTCTCCACAATTGGTGGAGTTGTTTTAAGGGTTACTGGGAAAAATTGATTATGCTCTATCTCGAGCATTACTCGACCATTTTGAGAGTGTGAATAGTCAATTTCGAATTTATTGTACATTATAGACTCATTGGTGAGGGTTGTAGAGCCATCAAAGAAATTTTGAGTGATATTTTGCTTCAGATAAGTTCTAGGGGCCACTAGGAGCCAACAACAAAATGAGGCCTAACCAGGGCAGCTAAAGGCCTTAATCAGGAAAAAAATAGTCAATTTTGAATGTTTCAAACATTATAGATCTAATGGTGAGGTTTTTAGAGCCATTATATGACTTCTGGAGGTCGATATGCTTCAGAGAAGTTCCAAGGGCCACTAGGGCCATCAGGGGCCAGCAGGAGAATGAAGCATATCTAGAGCATCCAATAACCATTATCAGCAAACCAGTAGTCTATTATGACTATTTTAAACCTTTTGAATCCAATGGAAGGATTTTCATAAAATTTTGAATACTTATGAAGGCCGAGATGCTTTAAGGAAGTTTTCAGTGAGCTTAGAGCTAGGGGATGCCACTAGGTGTTGGAGGCGTAACCAGAGCAGCCAAAGGCCTTTTTTAGCAAGTGAATAGTCTATACTAACTATTTTGGACATTATGAATCCAATGGAGGGATTTTAAAATCCATTTGGATACTTTTAGAGCCAAAGAAGCCACAGGGAAGTTTCAGGCAGCCGAGGGCCAACAAGGGTTGGAGGCCTAGATTGGGGAGCCAGAGCTCATTTTGAGAAAATGATCAGTCTATTTTGGATGTATGATATATGATGGAGACAGTAGAAATTTTTTCAGGGATAGAAAAGGATTTCTTAAGGATTTAGTGCCACAGGGAAGCTTAAGGGCACCGATTTAAGAGGTCAAGTCCAAGGGAGCCTAAATTGATCTTCAGAGAGATAGCAAACATTCGAGGGGTATAATGGTATTCTAAACCCAATGATGTAGTCAAAATAACCATTGGAGTTGATTATTTATTTGTAAAATAAATTATCCATCATAATCCCAAAGAGCCAAATCAATTTGACAAGGGCTCAAGGAGATGTAACCTACGATATTGGGGTGAACTCCTTTATTAAATTTGTTGATATGTGTTGATGCTTATTTGTTGCACTTTATGGATTTTTTTCATGCTTACTATCAGCAAAAACAAAAATGTGTAATTCCTCACACTTAAAGCATTAAAACAGTTTAAAATACATACACATGTTTCAAGTATTCAATTCCACACAGTCAAGTATAAGCAAGGTCTTAATATGTTTAACTCAGTGGGAGGTTCTTGTAAAGCATAACAAGTTATCCACCCATTTCAGATAAAATATGGTGGTGTTATATAAACTCGATAAAACCTCCCATTTTATACCAGTACAATCCACATATAAGGTTGTACAAATTTTTGACATTTTTATGAAAGAAATATTTTAGTTGCACGGTATACCTAGGGTGGTAATCTCAAATAAAGATGTAAAATTCACTTTAGTGTCCTGGAAGGATATTTTTACAGGATTTGGAACCCAGGTGTAGTTTAGCACTACCTACCAACCTCAGATAAATGGACATGCTACGAGAGTAAAGTAGGTTTTAGAATACATGTTGAGAATGTATGTTATGCAACAACCAACTAAATGGGAGGATTGCATTCACCTAGTTGAGTTTTCATACAAAAATAGTTATCATGAATCATTGAAAATGAGTCATTTTGAAGCCTTATATGGAAGGAAATGTAGAACTCCTATCAATTGGAACAATCTGGAAGATAAACTAATTTTAGGTCCTAACATTTTAGTAGAAATGGAGCAGGGAGTAAAGAAAGTATGTCCTAATATAAAGGTTTTCCAAGATAGGAAAAAATATTATGCCGATGAAAAAATAATCTATTGGGATTTTTTAGTTGGCGAAAATGTGTATGTGTGATTTAAACCTCAGAAAATCACCCTAAGATGATGGGGTGGTTGTACAAAATTGGCACCCCGGTATTGTGGTCCCTTCCAAATATTGGAAAGGATTGGGCCTACACCATACCAACTTGCCCTATTAGCCATATTCGAGTTCATAATGTCATTCATGTGTAGTTATTAAATAGGTGTGTATGACCCCAAGCTTGTTATTAACTGGAAAGAGGTGTAGGTAAAACTACAAATAAATTTTTTATTGAAATGATATTGTGTGTATATATGTATGCATATAAAGATATTCATAGACATTTACTATACCATGTATAAACAATAACTGATTTTGAATATGGTGTAGGTTGAACCAGACGAGGAATTTCTGGTAGAGCCTTTGTGTATTCTAGAGCAGAGAGAAACAGTGTTATGGATATGGGTTATCACCCAAGTTAAGGTACAATGGTGGTATTTCATTGTGAAAGAAGCCACTTGGGAAGATGATACTCTGATGAGAGAAGCATATCTGAATTATTCTAGGAAGCAAAAATGAACATCGGGGACGATGTTCAACTCCAAGGGGGGGAGATGTAACACCCCCCAAGGTACTATAAATATTTATTTATTATGAAAACTTAATAGGTAAGGATATAAGTTAAACTTGGTAAAAGTAAGGAATTGTCTAGTATAAGACTTTTATTTTGATTCTATTTCTTTAAAAATTTAATATTTACAAGTCTTGGAAAAAAATTTCAAGAGACCCAAAATGAGATTTTTAGATACCAGATAGTTAGAGATAGTTAGTGATTTTCCTCACCCAAGAGATAAAAATCAAGAGATAAAAGGAGGAGGCGGGACGCCACGGAGATAAAAATCAAGAGATAAAAAGAGGAGGTGGGACGCTGCAAAGGGTATTGTGACAAGAATTGAAAACTGAAAAGAAGTGGAGCAAAGGATTTCTCTTCTCAATATTACGAATCTATTAAATAAGATTGCATTGGGAACATCAACAATAAATGAATGTAGTGTAACTCGACTAAACTGGACTAACTCAAACTAAACTGGACACTTGGATTGACGGTTTCGACACCTAACAGGTGGCTGGGATTAGATTCTCTAACACTCCCCTTTAATTACAACCACATAAAAATTTGATTAAGATACCTGCTGGTCTATGTCTCAACGAGGCTTACATTTCAAAACACTTGACTTCAACTAGATTTATTTTTCTTCTTCTCTTTTCCCATATTTTGTAGCCTCTAAATTGTTTCAGAGTTTTCGCTTTGTTGTATCCTTCAAACCTCTATGTTTCATTTGTTGGTGCAGGCATTCTATTGTTCCAGGTTGTCTAAGCATGTCCTAGACTTCTTCAAAAAATGACTTGTATGTGGATTGCTGCCACATATTGTCTTCTGTAATGCGCTTATCATCATCAATCTGCTGCAACATAAGATTAGAATAATATCTTATTTCTTCAAAACTCCAATGCATGAAAATTTCATTGACATGTTCATCATGCATGTCATCTTCAACATTCATATCTACATCTTTTGTGTAGACCTCATCAAGGCATGGTGTTGCAAGCCATGTTTCAAGAAACTTTAATTCTTCTTCATAATCAGTTTGTGTACCTGCACACTGGAAATCAATGTTAGAATTAAAAATATTTTAAGAACAACATTCGTTCTGGTCTTTCTGCTCTGCAATGAAAGCTTTCTCCTATTGGACTTCCTTCTTTGCCTCTTCTTCTGTCATTGTTTCTTCTTTCCCTTTGCAGACTTCTTTCTTTGTCTCTATTTTCTCTTTATGGGCTTCTCTATTTGCACCTGCCTCTATCATTGTCTCTGTCTCTGTCTCTTCTTCCTTAACCTATGCTTTTGCAAACAGGTTATCTTCCATTGACTCGAGTGGGATTATATCACCAAATAGCATCATGCTAATACGATGTTTTTGTTCCATCATCTGCAACCAATCATCATTAGCAAAAAAATCTTTATCAAAGTTTACATCAGCAAGTTGTGTTGTTGGATTTAGCATATCATCATCAGCAATCTTTGTTGCTGGAATCACCAAGTTTTCATCAGCAAGTTGTGTTTCTAGAATCTTCAAGTCTTCTTTAGTAAGCTCCGTTATTGGATTCATCAAATCTTCGTCAGCAATCTGTGTTGCTGGAATCATCAAAATTTTCGTCAGCAATATCTATTTCTGGATTCATCATATCTTCGTCAGCAATCCATGTTGTTGGTATCATCAAAACATCATCAGCAAGCTCTGTTGCTGGAATCACCAAATCTTCATCCACTCTTAGCTGTGTACAATGGGATTCACAAGCATCTTTGTGCTATCTCTCTGTTGCTTCTGCACTTTCTTCGTAAACATCATCCACCTATGGCTGAGCACAATGGAATTCAACAAAATTTTCATCTCGTTGTAGATATTATCCTACAAATCCACCTTCATCTTCAACTTCAATGCTCCCCCTTCCACCAAAACATCTCTCAAGGGTATCCCACGCCTCCTTGGTTGTATTGGCATCTGAAATTAGAGGGAGAATGTTGTGATCGACAAATTATTTTATGCATTTTAATGCATAGGCGTATTTTTTCCTCTTTATTTCCAGATCTAAAAAGATCTCAAACATCTTTTATTTTTTCTTTAGCCTTTTGTCTTTTCCCATTGTTGAATTTTGACTGCGGCTCAACAAAAAAACTGATTTTCATACATCTCTTCTTTAAAATATGCAATGCGCACAATCAATTTAAGTTTTTTTTTTTGTAAAAAAAACTTTGGAAAAAAAGCTTTTCATTCACGCTTTTTTTTAAAGACTTTCAAGAACATCCCTTTCTTTTGCAAGCCCCTTTTTCCTTTTATAAAACACTTTCCAAATTTAAAGTTAAAAAAAAACTTTAATAAAAACTTTTTCTTCACATGGGCATCCTTATCTTACGCTTTAAAATCCTTTGTATATGTTTGAATGAAATACTTGAAAGCTTTGGTAAATCGCCTTAATGCAGAAACCGAGGAGTGAATACGTAGATTTGGGTTTCTGAAAAAAAAAATACCTTAACGCAATTGCTCCATGCCGGACCCACGTGGGTTTGAAATCCGTCTAAGTGACCCCTCTGTAACGCGCTTATTTAATCTTCTAGGGTGCGTTAATAATGCTGACATGCTTCTTTAATCTTCCAAGGTGCGTTAATAACGCTGAGCATCCTTCAAAACAGTGTGTTACTCTAGATGCACATCAAATTAAAAAAAATTAATCTCAGCCTTTTTCTCAAATTGGCTTTCTTCAATTTCTTTAGTTGGCGCCTTCATGGGCTTTTCTTGGCTTTTGGATTTTTTGTTCTTCTTCTGGTTCTTCGCAGGAGGCATCTTTTTCAAACTTTCTTCAAATTTCTGCTGCTTTTTCAAAGAGTCTTATGCAAACTAGCTTTGATACCATGACAAGAATTGAAAACTTAAAAATAAGTGGAGCAGAGGATTGCTCTTCTCAATATTACGAATCTATTAAATAATATTACATTGGGAACATCAACAATAAATTACTGTAGTGTAACTTGACTAAACTGGACTAACTCAAACTAAACTGGGACACTTGGACTGACAATTTCGACACCTAGCAAGTGGTTGGGATTAAATTCTCTAACATACTGTAGAGCTGGGTTGGGAACCAGTGGAGGCCTCAACTAATCGGTTAAGTTCTGGCTAGACATGAGGTCGTGATGCTAATGAATTAAACCTGAATGAAGTTATTATTTGTCTATTGTTCTCGAGACTGAAGCTCAGGGGAAGTAACAAACATAATTACCATTCTCACAGTTGGGTAAATAGGTCTCTTAATGAAATACTTGATTGTCTAATTAAGAAGATAAGTATTAAATATTTGTTTTATTCTCTTAATTTTTATTAATTGCAAAAGGTGTGTAAAGTTAGTGAACTATTAAATGTAAGCACTTGGCTTACCTAGATTCTGTAGGCAGAAGTATAAGTTAAATAGGCAAGAATAATATATGTGCTCTGTGAAACTGTACATAGTGGAAGTGTTAATCTATAATACTATTGTACACAGTGGAAGCGTTAATCTATAATACTATAAGAAAATAGATTGACGAACTTTCAAAATTAGGGTCACGATGAAACACAAAATGCCTCGCAGTTGACAATTGAGCATGTAAGCATACATGGTGAAAGTCCCATACCACTGTAGGAGAAATATTAATTATGGTAAGGAATGAAAAACTTTGAATCTATCAAAAATCGATAAAAATAGTCATTATGGTGAGGAAGTGCCAGGGTCAATAAGGTTGGAGTAATAATAAACTCAAAAGATTACAAAGTTGAAAAAAAAAACCCTTAAGAATTATAGTGTCTAAATATTGTTGAATTTTTTAAATTCAACTACTGTTGTGCAGAGGGACATAGGACTTAAGTTCAGATGTGAAAAGGAGGCAGCAACAGCAGTATTTTTGTTATTGTTTTGATATACACTCAATCTAACATTTAAACCCTGCAAGCTCAAATTTTATTCATTGCCATAGCGTGTGCTTCACCGTGAAAATTGTGGTTGACCACGCAACCATCTCTTTTATCTCCGCGCTCTTAAATTCTCTCTCTACTGCCTTTAAAACCTTCCATGTTGCGCCATTAACACAGTTCACCAACCAACCGTTTTTGTTTACCACCAAAGTTTTGATTTGAACGGGCCACGTCAAGTTGTGGAGCCCATAGTCCACATCACCATCCGGGGATCCAATCACGTTTTGATCACATAATTTTTGAGCCTCATCACCAGTCCTTTCACCTGCGCAAAGAACTGGACCCACTGCCAAGTCATAGGACACCTGGACCAATAGAATTTTATCGCGCAAATTTTAGGGTGACGTCACGAGACCCTTTTGGTATGCAATAATTTCATCAAATAGAGTTCAGTTTTTGTTTTGAAGTTTTGGGGTCCCACCACCGACCAATCAGATGGTGATTAGGTGGGTTTTGGCCCTCACATCATCAAGGGGAATTGGTACACGATAATTTGTTGCAATGGAGTTTAATCTCCAGTTTGAGTTCCGCAACAAAGGCTTAAAACATTAGTTTAAGTTTTATTTTATGCAACATATGATATAGGGTTTCAAAACATTGTTATAACATTTTTCCTTTATGTTTTATTTAACGCTGCGATGAAAATTCTTTTGACTTTAGTCTTATATATATATATATATATATATATATATATATATATATATATATATATATATATATATATATATATATATATATATATATATAAGTTCAATAGTTTGTTTTAAATTTTTTTAATGCATTGTGTCATATAAAAGGAAATGAGCCCAAAGGCTAAAGTAATGACTGTGTATTATTCGAAAAGCCAGCAGAGGCAGAAGAGCAGTGTGAATCACTGTGTGTGATTTTTTTTTTTGTAAGAGACAGAGAGGAAATTTGAGGAACGCTACGTGTGAAGTAATTTCCATTTTGTAATCCCTCTAAGGAGGAATAATATCAGTTTGTAATAGAGTTTTTATCTTTAATGAAATATTTTTTGTGTGCCATCTCTGTCCAGCAAATTTTTAATGAGTTCTCTGTGTTAGAAGGAGAGATTTTGTTCTCTCTGTGTATTTGGAATCATTCGTAAATTCCAACATGGTATCAGAGCTAGTCCAGGCTCTTTGAAGTTTGTCAAAGAAGCTGAAGGAAGGAGTTTGTTGCAGCATTTGACCAGCAGTGTGAAGGCTCAGCAAAGTCCAGGTATTTTACAAAAATAGAGCTTTTGTTTTGTGTTTAAAAAGTGCAGTCTAGAGAAGTATTTTTGAAGACAGAGTTTGTCTCTTGAGAAGAGAGACATTTTGTTTAAAAACATAGTCAAGTTTATAGCATAATTCAGTGTGCTAACCATGGCAGGAGCCAGCACAAGCACGAGTATTGGAAATACTCAACTCCTACAGTTTAATGGGAAGAACTATGACTATTGGGCAATCACCATGAGAGCCCTGTTTGCCTCTCAAGACTTATGGGAGCTTGTTGAAGATGGTTTTGAAGAACCAGCAGATGAAAATTTTTTTAATGCCTTAACACATGCAGAGAAGTATTTGTTGAAGAGCAATAGGAAGAAGGACTCAAAATCCCTCTTCTATCTCTATCAAGCAGTGCATGAAAGTGTGTTTCTAAGGATATCGACAACTAAGACATCCAAGGATGCATGGGATACCCTCCAGACTGCCTATCAAGGTATGGATAAGGTGAAGACAGCAAAGCTACAATTGCTGAGGAGAGACTTTGAAACTCTCTATATGAAAGTGTCTGATAACATAGACTCATTCTTCACACATGTGATTGGGTTGGTTACCTAGATAAGGTCTCATGGAGAGGCACTTGAAGAAATAAGGATAGTGGAGAAAGTATTGAGGAGCTTACCCTCAAGGTTTGATGTGATAGTCACAATCATTGAAGAGACAAAGGATCTCTCAAAGTTTATAGTTGATGAGCTATATGCATCACTAATGACACATGAACAAAGATTGGGAAGAACAAAAAACTCATCTTTGGATTATGCCTTCAAGACCCAAATTTCCTTTGGAAAAGGAAGAGGTAGAAGCCAAAATAGAGGAGGAAAAAATGTCCCTGCAAATACTCATGGAAGGGGAAGCAATCAAAATCAGAACCAAGGCCAAGGCAGTAGCCATCAAGGTGGAAAAAATCAAGCACATGGACAAAGGTATGATAAATCCCAAGTCCAATGTCATTATTGTAAGAATTATGGCCATTATGCATCCACTGATGACACAGTTGATGAACTTCGTGCATCACTGATGACACATGAACAAAGATTGGGTAGAAATGCACACTCATATTTGGAGCATGCCTTCAAGACCAAAATGTCATTTTGAATAGGAAGAGGTCAAGCCAAAGGAATCTACAGAGGAAAAGGAAGAGGAAGAAGCCAAAACAGAGGAGGAAGAAATAGCCCTGCAAGTGGAAGGGGCAACAATCAAAATCAGACCCAAGGCCAAAGCAGCAACCAGCAAGGTGGACAAAATCAAGCACATGGAAAAAGGTATGATAAATCTCAAGTCCAATGTCATTACTTTAATAAGTATGGTCATTATGCAAATGAATGTAGGAAGAAACAGAGTGACATGGGTAATAGACCCAATGCTAATTTTACTATGGAAAATATCAGTCAAGAGAAGTTGTTTTTAGCATGTAATATGGATGAGGAAAATAATGAAGATATATGGTTTCTAGATTCAGGATGTAGCAACCATATGACTGGAAAAATTTCCATGTTTTCCATGTTAGATGAAAATGTAAAGTCTCAAGTAACATTGGGGATAGACAGTAAGGTCTTTGTCATGGGAAAAGGAAGAGTAAGTTTTTTGAAAAAGAAAGGAGAAGGAATATCCATATCATATGTTTACTATGTGCATGGTATGAAGAGTAACCCCTTGAGCATTGGATAACTCATTCAAAAGAGGTACAATGTTTTCTTTCAAGATGATGTATGCACCATCATCGATAAACCACCAAGAAAGAAATGCATTTCACAAGTGAAGATGACAAGGAACAGAATGTTCCCTCTCAAGATGAGAGAATATTTGAAGAAAAGAGCTAAAATGGCAACAATGACACAAGAGACATTCCAAAGAGAAGCAAAAGATGAAAATTGGTTATGGCACTTGAGATTTGGACATATCAACTTTGGAGGTCTGAATTTGTTACATAGGAAAGGAATGGTAAAGGGATTACCATTGATTGAGAAATCGGATAGCCTATGTGAAGGCTGCATCTTGGGCAAACAACACAGAGAAATATTTCCATCAGGAAAGAGCATAAGGGCAAAGGCACCCTTAGAAATTTTCCATTCAGATTTGTGTGGACCAATGCAAACACCATCACTAGCAAGCAGTCACTATAGGTTGACTTTCATTGATGATTACACAAGAAAAAATTGGGTGTATTTGTTGAAATATAAAAATGAAGTGTTTGAGATATTCTACCACTTTAAGGCTCTTGTAGAGAAACAAAGTGGGCAGCATATTAAATTTTTAAGGACTGATAGAGGAGGTGAGTATATCTCAAAATAATTTCTGCATTTTTGCAGAGAAAATGGCATACACAAACAATTTACAGCAAGGTATACACCACAGGAAAATGGAGTTTCTAAAAGGAAAAATAGAACCATCATGGACATGGTAAGAAGTATGTTGAAGGAAAAACATTTGCCAAATGAATATTGGGCTAAAGCTTTACATTATGCAACATACATCTTGAATAGATGCCTAACCAAAGTTGTAATGAACAGAGTTCCGGAAGAAGCATGGAGTGGCATAAAAAAAGGTGTCACCCACATGAGAGTTTTTGGTTGTGTGGATTATGCACACATTCCAGATCAGCTAAGGAAGAATTTGGACAATAAGGGGGAGAAGTGCATATTTATTGGATACAGTGAAGAATCCAAGGCATACAGGTTGTACAACCCATCCATCAAGAAGGTTTTTATAAGCAGATATGTACAGTTCGTTGAGAAACAAGCACAAGTTCAGCAAGTGAAAGAGGAACCAGATTCAGAAATTTGAATGAAATTTATGAGCAAGAGGCAGCAAATGAAGGTATGAACTCTTTATTTGCATTGTATTGTCTTGTAGATGATCCTATTCATTTTTAAGAAGCAGTGAAAGATAAGAAATGGATAGATGCTATGGATGAAGAAATGAATGCCAATAAAAAGAAAAAAAAAACATGGGAATTGGTTGATCTCCCAAAAGGCAAAGAAGTCATTAGAGTGAAATGGATCTACAAGACCAAAAGCAATGATGAAGGTAATATTGAAAGGCACAAGGCCAGACTTGTTGTCAAAGGCTACAAGCAGCAACATGGAAGAGATTATGAGGAAAATTTCACACCGGTTGCAAGAATGGAAACGGTAAGAGAAGTGTTGTCCATAGCAGCACAACACAAGTGGAAAGTTTACCAAAATGATGTGAAATCAACATTCCTAAATGGAGTATTGATGGAAGAGGTTTATGTTGAACAACCTCTGGGCTATGAGAAAGAAGGCCAAGAGCATAAATTTTGCAGATTAAATAAATCTCTATATGGGCTGAAACAAGCACCAAGAGCATGGTACAGTAGGATAGATGGCTATCTACTAGAAAATGGGTTTGAAAAATGTGAAGGAGAACCCATATTATACATCAAGGAGAAATATGGTAAGATGTTGATTTTTGTTTTATATGTTGATGATGTGATCTTTACAGGTAATGATGATTATCACATTGAGAATTTTAAAACAATCATGTAGGATGAATTTGAGATGACTGATATGGGATTTTTGAAATACTTCTTAGGAATAGAAGTAGAGAAAAATAAAATTATAATTTTTATCTCTCAAGCTAAATATGTAAATGAAGTTTTGGAAAAATTTAACATGCAGGAATGCAAGGCAGCAATTACTCCTACAATGATAGGATTGAAGTTGAGCAAAGAGGACAATAGCAAGAATTTTGATCCTAGCTTGTATAAGAGCATAATTGGCAACCTAATGTATTTGACTGCAACTAGGCTGGATATTATGCATGCTTTAATTTCCAGATTTATGGAAAGGCCAAAGGAGGCATATTGGCCAGCCGCAAAAAGAATTCTGAGGTATGTGAAAGGAACAAAGAGGTATGGAATTTTATATACCACTTCAGAAAATTCTAAATTGATTGGATATACTGACAATGATTAGGCTGGAAGTATAGATGACTGGAAAAACACCTCTGGTTATGTTTTTCATATGGGTTCAGGAGCCATTTCATGGGCTTCTAAGAAACATCCAATTGTGGCTTTATCTACAGCAGAGGCAAAGTATGTGGCAGCTACAGCGGTAGCATGTCAAGCAGTTTGGATGAGGAGAATGTTGAGGAGTTTGTGTCATGAATAGGTAAAAGGCACAACAATTTACTGTGATAATAGCTCAGCAATAGTATTGTCAAATAATTCAGTGTTTCATAAGAGAACGAAACACATTGATGCCAAGTATCACTGCATCAGGGAGCTAGTGAACAATGGTGAAATTGTTCTGAAGCATTGCAGAACATAGGAGCAGTTTGCAGACATTTTAACAAGGCCATTAGGGCAAAATAGTTTTAATTATCTGAGGAAGTGTTTGGGTATGAAAGAAAACCCAAAATTTGAATTTAAGAGGGAGTGTTGAATTTTTTAAATTCAACTACTGTTGTGCAGAAGGATAGAGGACTTAAGTTCAGATGTGAAAGGAGGCAGCAGCAGCACTATTTTTTTTGTTGTTTTGATAGACACTCAATCTAACATTTAAACCCTGCAAGCTCAAATTCTATTCATGGCCGTAGCTTGTGCTTCATCATGAAAATCGTGGTTGACCATGCAACCATCTCTTTTATCTCCGTGCTCTTAACTTCTCTGTTTACCGCCTTTAAAACTCGTCATGCCGCGCCATTAACACAGTTCACTAACCAACCATTTTTGTTTACCGCCAAAGTTTTGATTTGAACGGGCCACGTCAAGTTCTGGATCCCATAGTCCACATCACCATCCGAGGAGTCGATCACGTTTTTATCACGTAAGTTTTGAGCCTCATCACCAATCCTTTCACCTGCGCAAAGAACTGGACCCACTGCCAAGTCACAAGACACGTGGACCAATAGAAGTTTATCATGCAGGTTTTAGGGTGACGTCATGAGACCCTTTTGATATGCGATAATTTCATCAAATAGAATTCAGTTATTGTTTTGAAGTCCCAGGGTCCCACGACCAATCAGATGGTGATCATGCAGGTTTGGGCCCTGATGTCATATGGGGAATTGGTACGTGATAATTTGTTGCAATGGAGTTTAATCTTAGTTTGAGTTCCGCGACAAAGGTTTAAAACATTGGTTTAATTTCTATTCTATGCGGCATATGATATATGGTTTCAAAACATTGTTATAACGTTTTTCCTTTATGTTTTATTTAACGTCGCGATAAAAAATCGTTTGACTTTAGTCTTATATATATATATATATATATATATATATATATATATATATATATATAATTTCAATAGTTTGTTTTAATTTTTTTTTAATACGTTGTGTCATATAAAAGGAAATGGGCCCGAAGGCTAAAGTAATGACTTTGTATTATTTGAAAAGCCACCAAAGGCAGAAGGGTAGTGTGAAGTACACTATGTGTGAAATTTTTTTTGTAAGAGACAGAGAGGAAATTTTAGGAACAGTGAGTGTGAAGCAATTTCCATTTTGTAATCCATCTAAGGAGGAAGAATATAAGTTTTTAATAGAGTTTTTATCTTTAATGAAATAGTTTTTTCATTCCATCTCTGTCCAACAAATTTTTAATGAGTTCTCTGTGTTAGAAGGAGAGATTTTGTTCTCTCTGTGTATTTGGAATCATTCATAAATTCCAAAAAATATTGTCATATAATCTGTTATTCAAACAATGAATGAACAACAATGCAATGGATATAAGAGTGGGAGGAATTATATAGAGGTCTATAACTTGTTGAGGGAAAAATGATTTGGTCTCAGGCTAAGCCAAGTTCGACAGCCTGAGTTTGAGAGCCTAGGACCATTCCAGTTCTGAGCATTACTCAGAATGTTATTGTTCTTGACCAGAGATAATATTTAACAACATAACCTTAAATATCACAAGAGCTAGTGTTGAAAGATGTCAAACAAAATTAAACAAATCTATTTGATTCGATAATAGAATTCACAAAGGCAACATAAATCACTAACATTATTCATTTAAAAATATTTCGTAACAAATCAGAAGTCTCTAAGAAAAACATGTCAAGAAACTTATTAAAAACACATAAAGTTTCTTCTAGAAATTGTATCATTTCAATTAAAATTGGAATTGATACATCCACATGGAAAAATAACGATTAATCGAATATCTCCTATATTTTCTAAGCTTGAAACATAGCTCATTATTGTACATTACAATGGAATTCCAAGAACTGGAAGGAAAAACTTAAACATTGCTCGATTGGCTGAAGACCTCCGCGATGAAGGATTTATTCGGCTAAGAGAAGCCCAACGTATGGAAAGACTAAAATACAACAAATATTTAAGTTGATTTCAAAATAAACCCTAAGTATTAAGAACCCCAAACCTTAATTCAAGCTGAGAAAGTGTACGAAGGAATAATGAAATTCAGAGTAGCTTGGTGCTGAAGCCATTACGCAAGAATCAGAGGAGAAAGACTAACTTGGCAACAAGAAAGAGAATAGGATCAGGAGAAACCCCATAAAAAATACCCCATAACAACTTAAATTTATTGTGGAGGAATAATTTCATGATGAATCCATTACCTATCGAGTATATCACTTTTTTTTGTCCAACGCAGAACCCTGCGGGTGATTCACAATTAAATCCAGAAGGAAAAGATAATAGAATCTAAAGATTTAGCTTGGTAAAACAAAAAATTCACTGTTACCTAATTGGTGCACTCGGCCTTAACCATCCCTGTCGGACTGGTATCGCCATCATTAAAAAAAAAAAAAAAACCCTGCATGAGCCAAGAAGTTAACGACTGGGTCAAATTCCTTAAATTCACTTCACCAAAGATAGTATACGACACTCAATTTCTCAGTATTACCTGCAGAATGAACAATGTTTTGGGGCAAGCTCAGAGCACAGGTTAGAAGACTTGTAGAGCCCCAAACCCTATCGAGAAGGAGGCAGAATGAGCAACGACCTTGTGATGTGAGTGGAGCAATCTGAAACCCAATTAGCATCTAAACCGTAGTATCGAGAACCTCAAAGCTGGACGGAGACGATGATTACAATTGTCACCACTATCTAGAACATGGTAAATGTATTTTTATGAAGGAGATAACATTGAATTTGTGTTGTTGTTGAGACACTGACAAGGTAGGTGGTCGTATAGCCAAATATAATGTATTAATCAAACGACTGCAAAAAATTAATGTTTGTGTATCCCAACTGTAAATGAATACGTGTATATATATATATATATATATATTAACCATGGTTATATTAATATATTCCTCTCCAAGTAGTGATGTTGATATTTATTAATTAGTAGTAATGTGGTAGACAGTTTAGGATTAATATATGGTTCCTCATAATGTATGTTACACCATTGTTTTCATCATTTTCTATTAGCATAACATGGATTTTTTTATGTGTAATTTTTTTCATAATTCAGTTTAAATTTATTTTTTTCACACCTAAATTGAATTTAAAATTCTAATCATTTAGTAGAGACTAAACCTCATTGATCCATACCTCATACAACTAATTCATTGATAAAAATGATATTAGCCGAAACTAATTGAGCAAAAATCTCGTACATGAAATGGCAGGCCCAACTGAAATAAACATTTTCATAAAATTAAAACAACATTGAGAAAAAAGGATAATAAATATGCATCTTTCAACTAAATAAAGGGACTAGACCTCCTGACATTACCATTGAACCACACCTAGTGGACTGTGCAAGAAGTTTTTACAGTTGCCAAGAATATCTTCTAAAAGTGCCACTCTAGGGATCCCGGCACTTAGTGCTTGGTATTTTCTACATTCGAATATATAGTGATTTTAAGGGTTTGTTAGTAAGGAGAAAGGCACCTGGAATGATGCCCTTAAAGAGAAATTGACACGCATGGCAAAGATAGAGCGCAATGTTTCTAGCCAATTGGACGAAATTGTCATCGAGGAGCACGGAAGGCTATGATCGGGTGGCATGTCCATCTATACAGGTTTGATCAGTTGGATTTCTTGATATGAATGAATGAAGGTATTTTAATGACGTTCACAAGACAAAGCGAAGCGATACAAGGACCTAATGCTCCAGCCCATCACAACAATTTTTTTTCTAAATCTACTCTCTTGTCATGGCCGCACCCAATAATTTTTAGGGTTTGTTTTTTCTGCCTGCTACTCTATATTGATTTTAAGGCTTTGGTCGTATTACAAGCACAAACTGAGAAAGACGCCTGCAATGCAGCTATAAGGAGAAATTTTAGTTTTTAAGTTGGATTTCCTACTTATGACTGGTATGTCGTGAGTTTGATGATATTAATCATAAGCTTATGAAGTACAATTCAAAAAATTTCGTACTCTTCATTTTCATTTATTCTCAGCCGTAGTGTTAGTTAAAATTCCATTTAGATATTGCCAAAACTGAACGTGCCAACCACAAGGATCCAACAACTTTTACACATCATTTAAATTATGACTTGCAGGGTTGAATGGTACCTGTGAATAATTATATATTGCAAATATGTAATTAATACATCCCTTCTAAGTAGTTGCTTGAAAATTGATCTGCAACAGTAGCAACAGTATATGATGCAAGAAAAAGAAAACCATTCGTTACAATCTGTTGATCATGATCATGATATATAATTGGAAGGAAAAGTTATTCAAAATGAGGAGTAAATTGTAGTTTTTTTTGGGTCCTGTATAGTAATCTTTGACTAGTGTATAAACTTTAGATTTGAAACCTAATTTGCGGTGTGAAAAATGAATTCTTAGTAGATAATTTGAATGGGGATTTTAAAACTGAACTAAACAGCTTGGCTAACCTTTTGTTTGGAAAGAGAAGAAAGGATTCCAAAATTAGGAATTAGGAGGTCCATTTTGGCTTTTCTTTTGTAATGTAATCTTTGGTCATGGAAACATGGTGAAAAAAATTTATGAAAGTAAAACATAAAACCTGAGCATCCTAATTATTTGTCGAATGTTGAATTTTTAAATTTAACTACTGCAAAACCGAAGGACAAAGGAAGCAATCGCTCATAAATTTTCTTCAAAACGTGCACACAACCTCAGCAATTAAATTCCGTGTTTAATAAAATTTCCTCCAAGTTTATTTTCTTGGATAAGGCTGTAGCCAGTAAGGTATGGAGCTCTCCATCCCCGAATTTAAATTATGATACCATACCGCCATTAAAACCTGCAACCATTGCATTTAAACATCGAACCAACCACAGTCCTTTCACGCCAGTGTTTTTTGTTTTGATTTGAACGAGCCCACAACACAAAGGTCCCCACCATATGCCAACACAGCAAACAACGTGGACCAATCGCGTCTTATCGCGTAGAATTTACCATGACGTCACAAGGCAAGTTTGGAATGCGATTTTTTTATGAAATCCAGCTTATATTTTGTTTGGATTTCGGCAGGCTCCACCTCCAGCCAATGGGAGGCTGATCGCGCGGGTTTTGACGTAGGGCTCATTTGTTACATGATTTTTCCATGCAATGGGGTTTAATTTTTAGTTTTAAGTCCATGATAAAGGTTTCAAACCTTGTTTAAAGCTATTGACATTTTTTTTGTTCTCAATTCACGGCAAATTTTATTTTAAAGGGTTTAATTTCTTTTGTTTTATAAAGTGCCACGATGGAATTTATTCCAAAGTCTTTTGACTTTTTAAATGTATATGTATGGTAAATACACACACACACACACACACACACATATATATATTATAATTTTTTTTTTTTAAGTTTATAATATATATAATATGTTATTTTGTTTTATTTTTTTAAATAGTTTTGTTATGAAAAGTTTTAAAAGGCCCGAAAGCCAAAAACAAAAAGACAGTATGTAATTTTTTTTTTCACTGTGTATTTTTTTAAACAAAAAAAACATAGAGTGTGTAATGCATAGACATTGCAATAGAATAAAAAGAGCCCGAAGGTTGTTGCAATTTTTTTTTAAGTGGACTGCTATGTATTTTTCCTTAGAGAGATAGAGTGTGAAACTCTATATTTTGAAAACAGAGAGCAGATTTTTTAAAGCACTGTGTGTGCATTTTGTAAGTGACAGAGAGTAGAAAATTTTCACTGTGTGTAAAGCAGTTTATTTTTGTGAAAGCAAGAACAACAGTTCTGAGCCACTCTGTAACAGATTTTTAATTTTAATGAAATAGTTATTGTGTGCAATCTCTGTCCAGCAAATTTTTAATTGAATCTCTGTGTTGAAGTTGGGGAATTTTTTATTCCTCTGTGTGTTATGGAATACTCAAAAATTCCAACTTGGTATCGAAGCTAATCCAGGCTCTTTGAAGGATAGTAAAAGAAGCTGAAGGAAGGAGTTTGTTGCAGCAGTTCTCCAGCAGAGTGAAGGCTCAACAAAAGTCCAAGGTATTTCTCAGAAATAGAATTTTGTTTTGTTGTAAAAAAAAAGTGCAGTCCAGAGAATTCTTTTTGAAGACAGAGTTTGTCTCTCAGGCAGAGAGATAGTTTATTTAAAAACACAGTCAAGTTATTTGAACATAGTTCAGAGTGCTAGCCATGGCATGAGCCAACATAAGCATGAGTATTGGAAATACTCAGCTCCCACAGTTCAATGGGAAGAACTATGACTACTGGGAAATCACCATGAGAGCCTTTTTTGCCTCTCAAGACTTATGGGAGCTTGTTGAAGATGGTTTTGAAGAACCAACAAATGAAAATTCTTTTAATGCCTTGACACATGCAGGGAAGGATTTGTTGAAGAGCAATAGGAAGAAGGACTCAAAATCCCTCTTCTATCTCTATCAAGCAGTGCATGAAAGTGTGTTTCCAAGGATAGCAACAGCTAAGAGGTCCAAGGATTGATGGGATACCCTCCAGATTGCCTATCAAGGTATGGAGAAGGTGAAGACAGCAAAGCTACAATTGCTAAGGAGATATTTTGAAACTCTCTGTATGAAAGAGTCTGATAACATAGACTCATTATTCACACATGTGATTGGGCTGGTTACCCAGATAAGGTCTCATGGAGAGACACTTGAAGAAATAAGGATAGTGGAGAAAGTGTTGAAGAGCTTACCCTCAAGGTTTGATGTGATAGTCACAACACTTGAAGAGACAAAGGATCTCTCAAATTTTTCAGTTGATGAACTTCATGCATCACTGATGACACATGAACAAAGATTGGGTATAAATGCACACTCATATTTGGAGCATGCCTTCAAGACCAAAATGTCATTTTGAATAGGAAGAGGTCAAGGAAAAGGAAGCTACAGAGGAAAAGGAAGAGGAAGAAGCCAAAACAGAGGAGGAAGAAATAGCCCTGCAAGTGGAAGGGGCAACAATCAAAATTAGACCCAAGGCCAAGGTAGCAGCCAGCAAGGTGGACAAAATCAAGCACATGGACAAAGGTATGATAAATCCCAAGTCCAATGTCATTACTATAAGAAGTATGGTCATTATGAAAATGAATGTAGGAAGAAACAGAGTGACATGGGTAATAGACCCAGTGCTAAATTTACAAAAGAAAATATCAGTCAAGATAAGTTGTTTTTAGCATGTAATATGGCTAAAGTAAATAATGAGGATATATGGTTTCTAGATTCAGGATGCAGTAACCATATGACTGGAAACATTGCCATGTTTTCCATGTTAGATGAAAATGTAAAGTCTCAAGTTACATTGGGGACAGACAGTAAGGTCTCTGTCATGGGAAAAGGCAGAGTAGGTGTCTTGAAAAAAAAAAGGAGAAAAGAAGAGCATATCTAATGTATATTATGTACCAAGTATGATTTGTAATTTGTTAAGCATTGGACATCACATACGAAATGGCTACAATGTTTTCTTTGAAGATGATGTATGCACCATCATGGATAAACCACCAAGCAAACAATGTATTGCACAAGTGAAGATAACAAGAAATAGAATGTTCCCTCTCAAGAGGAGAGCAGATTTGAAGAAAGGAGATGAAATGGCAGCAGTGACACAAGAGACATTCCAAAGAGAAGCAAAAGATGAAAACTGGTTATGGCACTTGAGATTTTGACATCTCAACTTTGGAGGACTAAATTTGTTGCATAGGAAAGGAATGGTAAAGGGACTACCATTGATTGAGAAACCGGACAGCCTATGTGAAGGCTACATCTTGGGAAAACAACACAGAGAAAACTTTCCATCAGGAAAGAGCATAAGGGCAAAGGCACCCTTAGAAATTGTCCATTCAGATTTCTGTGGACCAATGCAAACACCATCACTAGCAAGAAGCCACTATATGCTGACTTTTATTAATGATTACACCAAGAAAACTTGGGTTTATTTCTTGAAATATAAAAGTGAAGTGTTTGAAAAATTCTACCACTTTAAGGCACTTGTTGAGAACCAAAGTGCGTAGCACATAAAAATTTTAAGAACTGATAGAGGAGGTGAGTATATCTCAAAATAATTTCTGCGTTTTTGCAGAGAAAATGGAATACACAAGCAATTTACAGCAAGGTACACACCGCAGCAAAATGGAGTTGTTGAAAGGAAAAATAGAACAATCATGGATATGGTAAGAAGTATGTTGAAGGCAAAACATTTACCAAATGAGTATTGGGTTGAAGCTATACATTGTGCAGCATACATCTTCAATAGATTCCCAAACAAAGCAGTAATGAATAGAGTTCCGGAAGAAGCATGGAGTGGCATAAAACAAGGTGTCACCCACATGAGATTTTTTGGTTGTGTGGCTTATGCACACATTCCAGATCAGCTAAGGAAGAATTTGGATAGTAAGGGGGAGAAGTGCATTTTTATTGGATACAATGAAGAATCCAAGGCATATATATTGTATAACCCATCCACCAAGAAATTTTTTATAAGCAGAGATGTTCAATTCATTGAGGAAGAAGCTTGGGATGGAAGCATTGAGAAAACAGTCAATGTGAAGAGCTATTTGTCTCATGATAATGATGAGGAAGAAATGGCTGAAAGGAACACCTCATTAGCAGCACAACCTCCACCAACACAAGGACAACAAGGCACACCACAAGCAATAATGAGGACACTCTTGAGAAGTAATGATAGTGCTTCTTCAAGCACACCACAAGGAGCAGATTTGAGTGCTTCTACAAGTACAAGTACACCAAGTGAAAGAGGAACCAAATTTCGAAATTTGAATGATATTTATGAGTAAGAGGCAGAAAATGAAGGTATGAACTCTTTATTTGCATTATATTGTCATGCTGATGATCCTATTCATTTTGAAGAAGCTATAAAAGATAACAAATGGATAGATGCTATGGATAAAGAAATGAATGCAATAGAGAAAAATAAAACATGGGAATTGGTTGATCTCCCAAAAGGTAAGGAAGTCATTGGAGTAAAATGGGTTTATAAAACCAAGAGCAATGCTGAAGGTAAGATTGAAAGGCACAAGGCTAGACTTGTTTTTAAAGGCTATAACCAGAAACATGGAAGAGATTATGAAGAAAAATTTTCACTGGTTGCAAGAATGGAAACAGTAAGAGCAGTGTTGTCCATAGCAGCACAACACGAGTGGAAGGTTTACCAAATGGATGAAATCAACATTCCTAAAAGGAGTATTGATGGAAGAGTTTTATGTTGAACAACCTCAGGGCTATGAGAAAGCAGGCCAAGAGCATAAAGTTTGAAAATTGAAGAAAGCTCTTTATGGGTTAAAACAAGCACCAAGAGCATGGTACAGTAGGATAGATTCCTATCTACTGGAAAATGGGTTTGAGAAATGTGAAGGAGAACCCACATTATACATCAAGGAGAAATATGGTAAGATGTTGATTGTTGTTTTATATGTTGATGATGTGATCTTTACAGGTAATGATGCTTACCTCATTGAGAATTTTAAATCAGTCGTGAAGGATGAATTTGAAATTACTGATATGGGATTGCTGAAATACTTCTTAGGAATAGAAGTAGAGAAAAATGAAAATAAAAATTTTTATTTCTCAAGCTAAATATGTAAATGAAGTTTTGGAAAGATTTAACATGCAGGATTGCAAGGCAGCAATTACTCCCACAGTGATGGGATTGAAACTCAGCAAGGAGGACAATAGTAAGGATTTTGATCCTAGTTTGTACAAGAGCATAGTTGGCAGCCTTATGTATTTGACTGCAACTAGGCCTGATATTATGCATGTTGTGAGCTTAATTTCCATATTTATGGAAAGGCCAAAGGAGGCACATTGGCAAGCAAAAAAATGAATTCTGAGGTATGTGAAAGGAACTAAAAGGTATGGAATTCTATATACCACTTCAGAAAATTATGAATTGATTGGATATACTAACAGTTATTAAGCTGGAAGTATAGATGACCGAAAAAGTACATCTGGTTATGTTTTTCATATGGGTTCAGGAGCCATTTCATGGGCTTCTAAGAAACAGCTAATTATGGCTTTATCTACAGCAGAAGCAGAGTATGTGGCAACCACAGTAGCAGCATGTCAAGCAGTTTGGATGAGGAGAATGTCGGGAAGTTTATGTCAGGAACAGGTAAAGGGCACAGTAATTTATTGTGACAATAGCTCAGCTATAGCATTGTCAAAGAATTCAGTGTTTCATAAGAGAATGAAACACATTGATGCCAAGTATCACTACATCAGGGAGCTAGTGAACAATGGTGAAATTATTTTGAAACATTGTAGGACAAAGGAGCAGTTTGCAGACATTTTGACAAAACCATTGGGGCAGAAAAGTTTTAATAATTTAAGGAAGTGTTTGGGTATGGAAGAAAACCCAACAGTTGAATTTAAGGGGGAGTGTTGAATTTTTAAATTCAACTATTGTAGAACTGAAGGATAGAGGAAGAAGCCGCTCATAAATTTTCTTCAAAACGTGCAAACAACCTCAACAATTAAATTTTGTGTTTAATAAAATTTCCTACAAGTTTATTTCTTGGATAAGGTCGTAGACTGTAAGGTATGGAGCTGTCCATACCTGAATTTAAATTCTGCTACCATACCGCCATTAAAACCTGCAACCACTGCATTTAAACACAAAACCAACCACTTTACTTTCGCGCCAGTGTTTTTTGTTTTGATTTGAACGAGCCCACAACACGGAGGTCCCCACCATACGCCAGCACAGCAAACAACGTGGACCAATCACGCCTTATCGCGTAGAATTTACCATGGCATCACAAGGCAAGTTTGTAACACGATTTTTTTATGAAATCCGGCTTATATTTTGTTTGGATTCCGGCGGGCTCCACCTCCAGCCAATGAGAGGCCGATCGCGCGGGTTTTTCCATAGCTGACGTAGGGCTCATTTGTTACGTGATTTTTCCATGAAATGGGGTTCAATTTTTAGTTTTAAGTCCACGATAAAGGTTTCAAACCTTTATTAAAGCTATTGACATTTTTTTTTGTTCTCAAGTCATGACAAAGTTTATTTTAAAGGGTTTAATTTCTTTTGTTTTGCTAGGAAGTGCGGTAGGAATTTGTGTGATCTTTTAAGCTTTTTAAATGTATATGTATGGTAAATATATATATATATATATATATATATATATATATATATATATATATATATATATATATATATATATATATATATATATATATATATATATATATATATATATATATTATAAAAATATTTTTAAAAAGTTTATAATATATATAGTATGTTATTTTGTTTTATTTTTTTAAATAGTTTTGTTATGAAAAGTTTTAAAAGGCCCGAAAGCCAAAAATGAAAAGACAATATGTTTTTTTTTTCACTGTGTATTTTTTTTAAACAAAAAAAACACAGAGTGTGTAATGCATGGACATTGCAATAGAATGAAAAGTGCCCTAAGGCTGTTGTAATTTTTTTTAAGTGGATTGATGTGTATTTTTCCTTAGAGAGACAGAGTGTGAAACTCTATATTTTAAAAACAGAGAGCAGATTTTGTAAAGCATTGTGTGTGCATTTTGTAAGTGACAGAGAGCAAAAATTTTGCACTGTGTGTGAATCAGTTGTATTTTTGTGAAATCCAGAACAAAAGTTATGAGCCACTCTGTAACAGATTTTTAATTTTAATGAAATAGTTATTGTGTGCAATCTATGTCCAGCAAATTTTTAATTGAATCTCTATGTTGAAGTTAGGGAATTTTTTATTCCTCTGTGTGTTCTGGAATACTCAGAAATTCCAACATTGAAAAGGTCGTAATGTGCCGCTTTTAAAGAAAATAAGTTTAGTGAATATGCATTATTTTTTTTTAATAAATTTAATTTAAATTATTTGTGGAATTTTTGGTTATGGTGGAGATGTTGTAATTAGCAAAATTACATAAAAATAAAATAATATAATATTTAAATTAAAATTGTTTATATATAATATTTTTATTTTTTAATATAATTATTCATTTTATTATATAAAAAATACAAATAGTAAAAAATACAAATAGAATAGTAAAAAGTAAAAATATTTATAAGTTAAATTAAACTAAAAATAATTTTGTCATAGGAAGGTCAACAAAATTCTTTGATCTAATTAGGCTAGTGTGGTCCAGGATTTAGTGATGGGATTTATTTTTTATTTTTAAGGCTCAATGCCTCTCATCCAGTTTCTCAAGCTATATGGCAAGCTTCAAGTCAAGACTATTTTACAAACAAACACAAAATATTCACCTATGGTCTTTACCATAGTATTCTCATGTTTTGCCATGGCATTCTTCTCTAACGTACCCTAATTAAAATCTTTAAGTGGTATGTGTGTGTAATAACCATTTCCTTCTAATATTACATGGTTAAACACTAAATCAAACAACATAGTTGCAATGAAACATAGTCCCTTCTTCTATAGATATTGCTAATTAATTTATTTAAGAATGTAACAAGTCCAGAGAAAACTCTGCACAATGAAAGCAAAAATCTATTTTTACAAAGCTCTCTCCACAATGAAATTTTTCCCCATAGATTTCTACAAGCTTCAACACTTAGTTTAATTGACATGTGTACTCATTACAATTGAATAAAACAACAACTGGAATAAGTGAAATTGATCTAAAAATAAAATTTTGGGGAAGTCCCAAGAAAAGTGCTTATACTATGCAAAGTCTCTTACTTAGCTCCATATCAACCTTAAAAACATTTACTAGACTTGTGGCGATATTTTCTTGTGAAGAGTTCTCAATGTATTGAAAGCTTCTTACAATGTTTAAAAGCTTTAAACACCCAAGTGCTAACTAATGTTGAAACTTTAAACACCAAGTGTTAACCAATGTTGAAATATTCCTACATTGTTTAAAAGCTTTAAACACCAACTGCTAAAGAATGTTTAAATCTACATGTCTTTCTTTAAACAAAGAGAAAAAAATCAAGACCACATTCTCCTAAGTGCTTAATTTTACATGCTTTGAAAAAAATGATTAATTGGTAAAAATATGATTAATTTCATGAATATAATAAAACGTTAAAGATATAGTTTCAATAATGTCATTCTTAGTGTAGAAATTTGTTAAAGTGATAATTGTCTCTTACTTAGCTCTCCATCCCATGCTAAGAAATAAACCTTAAAAATATTTACTAGACTTGTGCACAATCTAACTTGTGCAAGTGAAAACATTGGGTGGATAACTCTCCACAAACAAAACTTTACATGGAAAGTTCCACACACTCTTTAAAAAATTTAAACACCAGGGGTTAATGAATGTTTAAGTTTACATGTCTTCCTTTAAAAAAAGAGAAAACAAATTAGCGCCACCTCTTCCTAAATGCTTAATTTTATATGCTTTGAAATAAATAAATAATTAATTAGGGAGCTCATGCTAAAAAATAAACCTTAAAAATATTTACTAGACTTGTGTGGAGATTCCACTGTGCCTAAAAATCTATACAGGAAAAGCTCTGTACAAGCAAAGCAAAGCTCTGGACACTACACTATTAAAAAAATTAAACACTAGGTGTTAAAGAACATTTACGTTCACATACCTTGCTTTCAAAAAAAATGAAAAATCAAGTTCATGTGTTCCTAAATGCTTAATTTTACATACTTTGAAATAAATGATTAACCAGTAAAAATATGATTAATTTCATGAAATATTATTATAATCTATTTTATTATTAAATAATATAATATTATATATTTTATATTGTATGGGTTCTTTCGAAAATTTTTATGTAACAACCAATATTATATTAATATACAAAATAATGTTAATATAATAATAATTATTATTATATAAATACAAAATACTATGCCTATTATTATTTATATAATTATTAATAATTATAAATAATAAATTTTTAACAAAATAAATCTCTTACTATTATTAATGTGGTGGGTAGTAGATATCAATCACACTGATAAATATAATAGTAAATATAATTATAAATCTATTATATATAAACCTATCTATCTAAATTAGATTATACTAATATACACTTATTCAAATCTAATTCACAACATAAAAATAATAATACCTTACCATTTAAATCCTTGGAAACTTCTATACACTTTTGCAGCTTTACAAATATATTCTTTTAAGTATAACTCCCTCAAGACTTGCTTGAAGTTCGTATACTTACCAACATAGATGAGGGGGCCATTTTCTTTGCGGCTTGACAAATATATTTTTTAAAGTATAATTCCCTCAGGATTTGCTTGAAGTTCATATACCTACCAACATAGATGAGGGGACCATTTGCCGAGACGAGGCTTTGGACAGTTTGAGCTCTGGTGGTTTTGATTCATGTGGGAAAAGTTCAAGTTGGGATTAAATTGGTAAGAGTCTAAAAGTTGAAAAACTGGATAAAGTTGGGAGTTTTTTGAAAAGTTGGCAAAAAGTCGGTCAATAAAGTCGTCTTAGAGAAAAATTCAAATTTTTTTTAAAAAATCAAGACTTTTTGTCCACTTTTTCCATACTAGTTTAAATATAGTTAATGTTTTGTTAAATGGTATAGAACTCAACAAAAGAATGATTTTCTAGATTAACCTCTAATAATTTTGAAAAAGAGTCTCTGATAGGTTTGCAATATGTCAAAATTTTATTGAAAGATTCTTTTATTTTTCTTTTCAATATACCACTTCCACCTAATCCGTTCACAATATGTCAAATTCTCACTAAACGGTTTCCTTCCACCTAATCAAACACTGTTCATTTACATTGTAAAAGGAATCCTTCCTCTTTTTTCATCAAACATGCAAAATATTTAAAACTAAAAAGGAAGGAAGGTGAAAACAATACTTCTATCAATTTCATTGACCTATTATCAATTATCAATTATATTATAGAATATTTCAGGTGCAATGTTGCCATTAACAGAACAAAAATCATGTTGTAAATAATAAAAAGAATCATTATGTGTTATATGAAACAAAGTTATTTTCTTAACCTCAATCTTAAATGGTATAGCATTTCGTTTTATACAGAGATATAAAATTAAGGTTAAATGCTGTAAAAAATTGTTGAATTTTATTGAAAATAAATTTTAATTATATTATTTAATTTAAAATTAATTTATGATTTTGGTTTAAAATTTAAAAGTGTATTAATATCAAGAATCTATCCAAATAAATTAATTATCAAATATTAAAAATATTTAGCAATATTGAAACCCTTTCTAGTTATGAACCTTATGAATCAACAATAATTAATGTGATTATCTTTTAATGATCATGAAAAGATATCGGCTAATAATATTTTTCTTCATTAATTGACAACATTATTACAAGAAGAACACATTGTAATAGAGGTTTTTGTATAACTTACCAAGAAATTTATCTATAAGTATATTATGATGTTTTTTCAAAAAAAAAAAAAAAAAAAAAACTCATAGAATTTATTATAAGTTCAAAGAATTATAAATTAAGAGAATAATATTAAAGTCAAGAAATTAATAAATTCAAGGAATTAATAATATTATAATCTCGCAGGATTATTATTATAAATACTTGGAATTAATATTATAAACCCAATAAAATATTTATATTATAAACCCAAAAAATTGATATTTTTTTAAAGATGTGTATTTTGTATTAATTAATGCTTAAGTAAATGACAATTCTTTTTACAAATAATGTATATTCTTCTTCCCTATCCTCCAGCCAAATCCAAATAAATCTAACATATCTCATACTACTTCCTACTTCTACCTAGCATACCTCTCTATACTTATATTGTCGTAAAAAAAAACCAACAACTCAACGTATTGACACTTAATTACTTACTAATTTAGAAAAAAAAAAAAAAAAACAAGAAAAAAAGTAACAGGACACTATATTCCCACATCATGAACATCTGAATCAAGAACATAATTTTCCATTGCAATTCCTGCACACAGTATAACTTGGGAGTCATCTTCCTAAATTGTTTCCATATCGTTTTCCACCTGTGCATAACTTGGGAGTCATCTTCTTTAATTGTTTCCATATCATTGTCCTCCATGCGCGGTGTTGCACTCTCAGCATGATCCACATCATCCAGATCTCCACGTAGGGCTTCAATTGGCCTTTTCTCTATCTTTAGCTCTAGAGCATGCATTTGAGAAGACAAAACCTTCTGAGTGTTCTACAAACAGTCAAGTTTATATTGAACAAATTTTATCTCCTGTGTGAGAAGGGCGAATGGAGATTGAGCTTCAAAAGTTTCCATATCTCCTTTTTTTGCAACCAGGGTGGTAAGGTAATCCAATTGCAGTCCCATGTGAGCCATATGGTTCGAAATTTCATCACTTTTAGAGTGTTGAGATCCCTCCATTTCTTCCACTGTATACCAAATCCCACAACCAATATCAACCACCTCAAAACTATAATGGTGATCGACAATATGATCTTGGCTCCTCTGCCTTTTATAACTACTTGGGACATTCAATTCCCTAAGAGAACTGAGTACCATTACTCTGTAGACTTGATTTCCTTTGTGCAATATTACCATTAGAGAATTCTTTGCGAGAACACCATTTACGCATGCTTCACATTCAATGTTTAATCTCAATTTCTTAACCCTATCATTTATGTCAATGTGTATGACCTCTCAGCTAATAGAACCCTGAATCTTGGTTATTTTAAACTTATCTTTGGCCAAAATATTGATAGTAAAAACCCAAGGGATTAATATTATAAACCCAAAGGATTACTATTATAAACCCAAGCGATTAATAAACCCAAGGGATTATTGATATTATAAGTCCAAGGGGTTAATAAAGTCGAGCGATTATTAAAATTATAAACCTAAGGGTTAATATTATAAAACCTTGGGATTAATATTATAAACCTTTGGGATTAATAAACCCAAGTGATTTATATTAAAAACCCATGGGATTAATATTATAAACCGAAGGGCTAAATGTGGTTTACTATGTTAGGGTTTATAATATTTATAAATTAACACATGTTAATTAGGGTTGATTATTTTTGACATGGTCAACTATAGTCAACATGGGTATCATAGTCAACATTAGTCAACATGACTACCATTGTGAATGATACTTACCTCGGGAATCATGGTCTATCAATAAGTGACCTATAGTGAACCATAGTGGATGGCCATGGTTGACCATGGATGGCTAGAGTTAACAATATTAATCATGGGGTTTATAATTTTATTCCTAGGGTTTATAATGCTATTATTTAATATATTAAACTTAGGGTTTATTATATTGGGCTTTATAATGTTAGGGTTTTGTATTAAGGTTTATTATTGTGACATTGGAATGGTATTGTGGCAAACATTATCTTAATGCAACAATGAATTTGACAATCATTGTCGCAATGTTACATTGCATTGAAAGTTATTCAATGTTGCATTAGGACAATCCGAAATTAGGGTATAATATTTGGGTTTATTATATTATCGTTTTAATATTGGGTTTATAATATTAGGGTTTAATATTGGATTTGTTATTTGTAATAGTGAGGTTTAAATTAGAGCTTATAATTTTAGTCTTAGAGTTTATTATATTGGGTTTTATTATTTTTAGGGTTTTATATTAAAGTTTAATATTGCGATGCTGGAATGGTACAAAAATCTATCCAACATCGCATTGTCACAATCTCACAATCATTGTCACAATGTTACATTTGATTACAATTTATTCAACATCGCATTGCTACCTTGTAGAACAGAGGATTAATATTTCATTTATAATATTAGGCCTTTTTAATATTAGGTTTTTAATAACAATCCTAGGGTTTAATATCGTTCACTTGGGTTTATAATAATAATACATTTAGTTTAATAATCCCTTGCGTTTATAATAGTAATCCCTAATATGTATAATAATATAGGGTTTATAATCATATAGTTTATAATATAAAATTAGGTTTGATATAATCAATCTTAGGGTTTAATATTAATCCCTTGGGTGAAGCACACTTAGCTCGGGAATCATGGTCTATCTATAAGTGACCTATAGTGAACCATAATGGATGGTCATGGTTGACCATGGGGGCTTATAACGGATAGCTAAGGTTAACAATATTAATCATGGGGTTTATAATATTAATTTTAGGGTTCCTAGGGTTTAATATATTAAATTTAGGGTTTATAATATTAATCTTATAGTTTATTATATTTGATTTTATAATATTAGGGTTTTGTATTGGAGTTTAATATTGTGACATTGGAATGGTACAAAAACATATCCAACATTGCATTACAACAAACATTCTCTCAATACGATAATCAATCTAACAATCATTGTACCAATGTTACATTACATTACAATTTATTCAACGTCGCATTATTGTTGAGCTTCAACAAGATGATGAACTTAGTGAAAAGATTCGCCTTCGCTAAGTGGGCTCGTAGGCTATTTTTGGCGCAAAGTCTAATTTTAGACTATGTATATTTTTAGACATGTCGATCATATTCTATGAGTTGCAGGATGCTATTTGTGGATGGTCGGTCAAGTTAGAAAAATAGATGGACTTCTATTTTTAGACATATTGGGCGGAATCTATTTTTAGATTGCTAGTCTAAAAATAGATATGTCGAATATTATTAGCTCTTAATAATATTTGGACTCTAAACATTAACTTATTCTCTTGGAGCACTTGAGTTAAGTGCACAGATGTGGCACAACAGCTGACAAAAGGAATTACGCTATTCCTGAGGGTTTACTGGAGTTAATGCATGAGGACTTCAGTTAGAACTCATGTGATAGAGTTTGGTGGAGTTATAGAATTAGTTGGTGGAGTTGTATTCAATTTAACTCAGTTAGACTCAGTTGAGCTAGTTGTATCTAGTCTAACTGATTGATACACTAGTGAGAGTGGTGTGAATTAATTAGTTAATTAATTCACTGCAAATATAGCATTAATCATTCAAAACAATACCACTGGATTAACTACAGTGCATGGACAGTTCAGTGGAGACCAATGGAGAGGTAGGTGAAAGAGCAAGTGTGACTATGAGGATTGCCAATGAGGATTGCGCAGTGCAAGCTTGGTGGATTCGAGTTCATTCAGAGCCATTCTTCATTAGGGATTGCGCAGTAGAGGCAGGCTAGCAGGTGACAGAGATCGGTGCATGGATTTGCAAGATCAAGCCTGATTAGTGTGTAGCAATTGTATTGTACTGAGAGCTTGATATGATCAGCCTTGTATGAGGATTGTTACATGATCTCTATGACATATATTATATACAGATAGTTTGGGTTTTCAGCTTCAGGCTTTCCTGTTAAACATTGTGTTCATATGTGTGTGAATTTTTATGGTTTCATGTGTGCATCGCAATAGATTTAGTTTCTGCATGTGATGATCAATGGTGGAATAGATTCTGTATTGTGCATGAAGTTAAAATAGTGTGTGATCAGGAGAATCTTAGATATATAACACATAAGTTATATAATTTCTACATGGTATCAGAGCAGCTGATCACTAGAGCAAATTGCAATTATTGAAGCAGTTGAGTTTTGTGCTGGTGGAATTCGAATTTGCTACAATGTTTTCTTGGTGTCGAAGTTGAGAATTCATTGAAATGTCTTTCAACGAATTGCAATTGGAGTATGCCCTTGATGGAAGCTCGAATTATATTTCATGGAAGGACGGGATGGAGGTGGTACTGGATGATAATGGGTTGAAGGAGTTCATAGATGTTGAAATTCCAAAACCTGCTTCTAGCGATGCAGCCGCACTTGATGCATAGAAAAAGAAGACAGCAAAATGTCGAAGAATTTTGTTGGAAGGTGTGAAGGATCACATAGTTTCCAGCCTTCACGGTAAATATTATCCGTTCTTAATGTGGAAAGCTTTGACAGACTTGTTCCAAAGCAGAAGCGACCAAAGCAAGTTGGCGCTTAAAGACAAGCTCAGAAAAATAAAAATGGAGAAAGGTGACAGTATACCCAAGTACCTCACGAAGTTCGTCCACTGCAAGGATGAGCTAGGAAGTGTGGGGGTTATTGTAGATGAAGAGGACTTGGTGAGCTTGGCTCTCCTTGGGCTTCCGAAGATTTGGCATAGCTACAAGGACTCTATCAATGGTCGGGAGAAACTGTCGGGATGGGAGCGACTTTGGTCGGATCTTGTGCAGGAGGAGATAAGGCGGGGTACCAGGGATTGATCTTCATCGAAGAATGAAGATGAAGAAAATTGCGCTTTGGCTGCCAAAGCAAGGAAAGGGAAGGGAAAGAAAAATCCTTCTCAATCCAGTGCGAAAGGAAAGAAGCAGGACTTGTCCAAGGTGAAGTGATTTCACTGTCACCAACATGGACATTACGCCACTAATTGTCCACAGAAGAAGAAAAATAAGCAGGCTGCTGGGTCTACAGCTGGAGAGGCCTTAGCCTCGGATTTTGAGCTGGATTTTTCGTTGATCGCATGCTTGGTTTCAAGTGTGATGGGATCAGTGTGGTTTCTTGATAGTGGTGCATCTTTCCATATGATCTAAGACAAATATTTGTTCAGTGATCTGAATGAGAAGGATCTTGGAGTGCACATCGAGATGGGCGATGATGGTAGATACAGTGCGACTGGTATCGGGACCATTTCCTTTGAGAGGGATTCTAAAAAACCTTTCATCTTGAAGGATTTCATGCATGTTCCGGGATTGAAGAAGAATCTGATCTATGTGGAGATGTTGGAATACAAGGGTTATGATGTTGTCTTTAGCGAGGGAAAGGCTTTCCTGCACAGTAAAGCAACGGGTCAAACTAGGAGGATAGGGGTTTGAGTTAATAACCTTTATCAATTGCAGGTAGATGGCTACGCAACAATGGCAGGCAAAGCAGAAGCAGTGGTGAGCCAGGATGAGGGCGAATTATGGCATAAGGGATTGGGCCATCTTCACCATGGCGCTTTGAAAATTTTGCAGCAGATTTCTACTGGGCTTCCCAAGGGTACACTTGCGCAGTCAGATTAGTGCAAGGGATGTACTTTGGGAAAATTTGTGAAGACCACTTTTCATGAGAAGGATAGTCGCGCCACGACGATCCTTGAGAGAATTCACACAGACGTGTGTGGACCTTTCTCAGTAGCTTCGACAACAAAGCACGGGTATTATGTGATATTTTTGTTGATGACTTTTCTCGTAAGTGCTGGATCTTCTTCATGCAGAAGAAGAGCGAGACATACTCAAAGTTCTGTGAGTTCAAGGCGTTGGTTGAGAAAGAGTCGAGGAAGCAGGTGAAAGCTCTAAGGAGTGATAATGGTGGTGAATTAATCTCTGGCGAATTCAAATACTTTTGCAACATAGAAGGAATTCGAAGAGAGCTCATAGCACCTCATAACCCACAACAGAATGGGGTCACGGAGAGAAAGAACAGAACGATCGTGGGTGCTGCATGGTGATGCTGCATGATCAGGGCCTTCCCATGCACTTGTGGGCTGAAGCATGCAACACTACGATTTATGTGCAAAACTGTTGTCCTCATAGAGTACTTGGCATGAGTACACCCGAAGAGGCGTTTTCTGGTAAGAAGCCTGATATTTCTCATTTGAAGATTTTTGCTCACCTGTTTACATTCATGTGACGAAGGATGCCAGGAAGAATCTGGAGCCGACCGCAGGGGTTGGAATATTTTTGGGGTACACAGAAACACCCCACAATTATCTTGTGTATTTGCCAGACATTCGAATGACTGTTGTGCGATGGGATATCAAATTTCATGAGCAGAAAGCCATGAAGTTGTCGCTTTAGAAGGTGATATGGATTTATGCAGGAACGCAACAGAATACAGAAATAACCATGAACATAGAGATGCAGTGGAAATAATGCTTCATTTCATTAATATCAAATAACAGAAATATGCTTACAGGCATAATGGAAATCAAATAGCTAGGGTGCTGGTAGCGAATCTCTGAGAAGAGATGTGATGGCTACAGACCTCTGAATTGTGTTACAATGAGCCTAAATGAGCCTCGAGGGCCTATTTATTGTTGAGAAACAATGTAGAATCCGAAACGTCCAAAAACCTAACCGTAGGAGATGAGGCGCCAAAACTGTGGGCGCTCGTTTGGGTAAATTGGTGGTTCAACTTCCCGGGGGCATAACTTTGGCATCCGATCTCCATTTGACGCACTCAATAGCTCGTTAGAAAGATCTATTCGAGGAGTACAACTTTTAAATGAGCAACATTGGTCCATGGACCCATGTTGCTCTCAGTTTTCCCAAAAAACGTCGTTTAGGGCCTCAAAACGGCTCCGGAAGTTCAGGACCCAAAAAACTGCTAAAAATAGTAAGGTTTGTTGCAACTTGAAAATTGAAAGAACTGATGGTGGGGGTTCAAATGGACTTGGTGGGTGGCCACCAATGTGCACCTGGATTATTAATGCCCCAAAACGGCTCCGGGAGTGGAGGACCCAAAAACCTACTAAAAATAGTAAGTTGTGTTGAATGTGAAGAGCTGCAAGAATTGATGGTGCTAGTCCAAATGGAATAGGTGGGTGGCCACTGATATCCACCTGGATCATTCCTCCCTCCTTAGGAAGCAATGGTACCCATTGCGTTGAGATCCTCCATGAGATGAGGCAAATTCTGTTGAACTGAGTATGAGATGTGTTGAAGATGTCAAGGACCTGCGGGTGGACATGCTGGATGCATTTAGTAAATTTGGTTTCTTTATCAGCCTCATATAGTACATGTTTGGATTCTGTATGTGTAGTTGCAGGATGTATGGCAACATCAGGCGGTGGTGCGTTGGGAGTCATATCAATGGAGTGCTTTTCCTGACAGTGTAAAGGAACCTCTATGAGTGAGGGGAAAACTTCCTCGTATTCCTCCATGACTTTGTCCATCTGCTACAGCCATGCAAGGGAGCCCTGTTTCAAGGTTGTGGCCATAATATTTTTCTTTCCCTGTGAGTTATTTGTAAGGAAAATGAATTTCCTGATTTGGGAAAAAATCTTACTGTGTTGTTTTGTAGTAGTTAAAGAGATCACAGGAGGCGGTGCTACCTCCGGTATCCTGTACAAGTTATTTCCCAAAGTAATAATAACAGCACGAGGCCTAGACTCATACACAGCATGTCGCCCCCACAAGTATGGTTGGCCCAATAATACATCAGCTACATCAAGAGGAGCAACATCACATAATACCTCATCCGTGAATGGCTTGATACTGTATGGAAGGCGGCACTTCTGGCAGATGCGGAGATCTCTCCCTGGGTGGAGCCACCCGATGGTATACGGCTGTGGGTGTGCTATGGTTGGTAGGTCAAGCCGCTTCACAACCTCTGCTGAAATGAGGTTCTTTTGGCTTCCGCTATCGACAATAAATTGCAACGGAGAACCCTTCACCCACATCTGCGACTGGAAGAGGCGCTCCCCCTCCTCTGGATCCTCTGGACCCTCCCTCTGGATCTTCGTGGTGGCAACAATGGCACTGGGATCTGCATCAATGATCTGCTTCCCTTTTTCATTTCCTTTTTCTGGTTCTAACTCAGGATCAGAAAATGCATCTGATTCGGGTGCCTTTAGTTCGGCCACCAAAGACTGTTTGGCCCGACACTCATTTGTGCTGTGAGTGGGGCTATTATGAAATTCACACCACTTCCCTGTGTCCTTATTTGGATTTGTGGTGTTTTTCCGAGTCACATTGCTTTGGCCTTGCCCCTTGTTCTTCGGTTCGGGGGCACCTTTCGGATTCGCAGATCCAAAGTCTCGCTTCTTCTACTTAAATTTCTGCTCGATCTTGGCAGCATAGCGATATGCTGTGCCAAGTGATGTAATGTCGAGGAACTCCATTTCCTCCTGAATGTGTTTGTACAAATAGCCGTGGTACTTGAGCACCAAATGTCTCTCTGAATCTTTAATACCCAACTTTGTGCGCGGGGTATGGAACAGATTTGTCAGTTCGTGCACATCTTGATCCTTTTGTTGCCGCAACGTGGTCCATTGGATGTATTTGTCCTCATAGCTTCCCACGGGGTAATATTGTTCCTTGATGCCATCTCGGAATGAATTCCAAGTGGGTGTGGCCGAGAACAGAGAGGGTTCCCCTTCACCCTCTTGCTCACGGTAGGTTTCCCACGAGTCTTTGACATGGGGGGCGGCTTTGAGGAGTGCAAAAATAATCTTTTCTTGGTCAGAGAAGTCATGGACCGAGAAATACCCTTCCAGCAAATTTAACCATCTGTCTACAACGTCTGCATCTATTTTTCCTTCAAATATAGGAATGTCAAAGTTTACCTGTACCTTGTAGTGAGTGGCACCTCCAGAGTGGCTGTTGGATGCAGATGTGCCATATGTGGGCAGTCGTTGAAGGATTTGAGCAAAGTTATCATCATCGCGTTCCTTTGTTTCTCGAGGGCCTCCTCGAGTAGTATTTTGATAGGATCTCCTGCTCCCTCGTCTTTCTTTTCTTCTGCCATGGGGGTTCATCAGGGTTTGCGAGGCTGATCTTGCAAGGGTTCAACCAGATCAAGCCCTAACTCCTTATACCCTGACCGCGTTTGGGACATGCAAAGAAAAACAAAGAAAGAGCAGACCCCGCTCTGATACCCTTCGTCAGGGTCCCTCCCGGGAATGCAACAGAATACAGAAATAACCATGAACATAGAGATGCAGCGGAAATAATGCTTCATTTCATTAATATCAAATAACAGAAATATGCTTACAGGCATAATGGAAATAAAATAGCTAGGGTTATGGTAGTGAATCTCTGAGAAGAGATGTGATGGCTACAGACCTCTGAACTGTGTTACAATGAGCCTCGAGGGCCTATTTATTGTTGAGAAACAATGTAGAATCCGAAACGTCCAAAAACCTAACCGTAGGAGATGAGGCGACAAAACTGTGGGCGCCCGTTTGGGTAAATTGGTGGTTCAACTTCCCAGGGGCATGACTTTGGCATCCGATCTTCATTTGACGCGCTCAATAGCTCGTTAGAAATATCTATTCGAGGAGTACAACTTTTGAATGAGCAACATCAGTCCATGGACCCATGTTGCTCTTCGTTTTCCCAAAAAACGTCGTTTAGGGCCTCAAAACGGCTCCGGAAGTTCAGGACCAAAATAACTGGTAAAAATAGTAAGTTTTGTTGCAACTTGAAAATTGAAAGAACTGATGGTGGGGGTTCAAATGGACTTGGTGGGTGGCCACCAATATGCACATGGATTATTAATGCCCCAAAACGGCTCCGGGAGTGGAGGACCCGAAAACCTATTAAAAATAGTAAGTTGTACTGAATGTGAAGAGCTGCAAGAATTGATGGTGCTAGTCCAAATGGAATAGGTGGGTGGCCACCGATATCCACCTGGATTAGAGGGAGCTACACTTGCATGTAGATGAGGAGCTACTTGTTCCTAAAGATGAGCCTCAGGATGTGGATCAGCCACAAGATGAGGTTCATGGAGTGGAAGAAACCACTCATGCAGCGCCAAACATCAGAGGGCGGTAGCGCACTACAGAACCTGAGTGACTAAACCTTGATGCAGTGAAAAATGTAGGAGCACCTACATCACAGCGCAGACAGAGATAGTCACCTGATCGATTTACTAGATACATGGCTTTGATGAGCAAGTGTATCGTGACGGAACCATCCTCTTTCGAGGAAGCTGTGGAAGATCTCGCATGGGTAGATGCCATGGTCGAAGAGTATGATTCAATCGTCAGAAATAGTGCATGGGAGATTGTCCCAAGGCCGGAAGGGAAATCAGTGGTAGGTTCGAGATGGATCTACAAAGTGAAGCAAGTTGCTGATGGGAGCGTCGAGAAGTACATGGCAAGGTTTGTTGCCCGGGGCTTGTCACAGATCGAGGGGATTGACTATGAAGAAACCTTTGCACCTACCGCAAGGTATTCTTCCATAAAGACCATCCTTGCTCTCTCAGCGCAGATGGGTTGGCACATTCATCAGATGGATGTGAAGACTACGTTCCTCAACAGATTCATTGAGGAGGAGGTGTACATAGAGCATCCTGAAGGATTCGAAATCTTCAGCAGTGAGCCGCATGTGTGCAGGCTCAAAAGAGCGTTGTATAGGCTGAAACAAGCACCTCGTGCTTGGTACACATGGATAAACAGTTATTTCACTGGACTTGGATTCTCCAAGAGTGAGGCGGATCCGAACCTATACCAGATTGTGGTGGAGGGTAAGTTGTTGATCATTGTACTTTATGTAGATGATTTGATACTAACGGGTGATGAACTTTTGATACACTCATGCAAGGCAGATCTTGCAAAGGAGTTTGAGATGAAGGACTTGGGCCTCCTTCATTATTTCCTGGGATTGGAAATTTGGCATTGGAAGGGTGGACTATTTGTGTCTCAAGGCAAGCATGCCTAGGAGATACTGGAGAAGTTTCACATGCAAGGCTGCAAGCCTATCGACACTCCTCTTCCAGGTGGTTGGAGGAAAGAGGATGCTACATCGGCAGAGGTAGTGGATACCACTGTTTATCAACAGTTGGTTGGTTCGCACGTGTATTTAGTCAATAGACGACTGGACATATGCTATGTTGTTAACCAGCTTTCGCAAGCTATGGTTAAGCCTACCAAGCTCTTTTGGAAGCCAGGCAAGCATGTCCTAAGATATCTCAGGAGCACATTGGGATATGGATTGTGGTACATACAATCGGATGAGTTGAAGCTGCATGGCTTCACGGATGCAGATTGGGCAGGGAGCCCAACGGACAGAAAGAGCACATTTGGAGGGATATTCAATATCGGGTCTATAGCAATTTCTTGGTACAGCAGGAAACAAAGACCTGTGGCGCTCAGTTCAATGGAGGCCGAGTACATGGCAGCAATTTTGGCTGCATGCGAGGCTATATAGATGAGGAAGATCATGTTCGGGTTGTTCGGTTCACACTTAGATCCTACTGTGATATATTGTGATAATCAGAGTTGCATTAAACTCTCGGTTAATCCAGTATTTCATGATAGATCTAAACATATTGACATCTAGTATCATCATATCAGAGATTGTGTGCAGCAGAAGATCATGTTGCTTTCTTACATTCCTATGGAGGATCAGGATGCAAATATTCTAATGAAGGTGCTCACCAGGAGAAAATTTGAATACCATAGAGACAGGACCGGGGTGGCAGATAATCCCTATCTTGTTGAGAGGGAGTGTTGAGATTCAACAAGATGATGAACTTAGTGAAAAGAGTCGCCTTCACTAAGTGGGCTCGCAGACTATTTTTGGCGCAAAGTCTATTTTTAGACTATGTCTATTTTTAGACATGTCGATCATATTCTATGAGTTACAGGATGTTATTTATGGATGGTTGGTCAAGTTGGAAAAATAGATGGACTTCTATTTTTAGACATATTGGGCAGAATCTGTTTTTAGATTGCCAGTCTAAAAATAGATATGTCGAATATTATTAGCTCTTAATAATATTTGGACTCTAAACATTATCTTATTCTCTTGGAGCACTTTAGTTAAGTGCACAGATGTGGCACAACAGCTAACAGAAGGAATGACGCTATTCCTGAGGGTTTACTGGAGCTAATGCATGAGGACTTCAGTTAGAACTCATGTGACAGAGTTTGGTGGCATTATAGAAGTAGTTGGTGGAGTTGTATTCAGTTTAACTCAGTTAGACTCAGTTGAGCTAGTTGTATCTAGTCTAACTGATTGATACACTAGTGACAATGGTGTGATTAATTAGTTAATTAATTCAATAAATAATAACTCATTAATCAACTGAATAATACATCAGTTAACTACAGTGCATGGACAGTTCAGTGGAGACCAGTGGAGAGGTAGGTGAAAGAGCAAGTGTGACTATCAGTTATGACTATAGTGATGCATTGATTGCATCCAACACTCAGTGGAGATGCCAATGAGGATTGCGCAGTGCAAGCTTGGTGGATTCAAGTTCATTCAGAGCCATTCTTCAGCAGGGATTGTGCAGTAGAGGCAGGCTAGCAAGTGGCAGAGATTGGTGCATGGATTTTCAAGATCGAGCCTGATTAGTGTGTAGCGATTGTATGATCAGCTTTGTATGAGGATTGTTACATGATCTCTATGACATATATTATATACAGATAGTTTGGGTTTTCAGCTTCAAGCTTTCCCATTAAACATTGTGTTCATATGTGTGTGAATTTTTATGGTTTCATGTGTGCATTGCAATTGATTTAATTTCCGCATGTGATGATCAATGGTGTAATAGATTTTGTATTGTGCAAGAAGTTAAAATAGTGTGTGATCAGGATAATCTTAGATATATAACACATAAATTATATAATTTCTACAATTATGACATTACAAAATTGAGATTTAATATGAGTGTTTACAATACTCAGGTTTTTAACATTGGGTTTATAATATTATGGATTAATATTGGGTTTATAATTTATAATAGTGAGGTTTAATATTAGGGTTTATTATATTAGGTTTTATAATGTTAGGGTTTTATATTAGGGCTTAATATTGTGACATTGGAATGGTAGAAAAAATATATCCAACATTGCATTGTGACAAACATTGTTTGAATACAGTAATCAATATCACAATCATTGTCACAATGTTACATTACATTGAACTTTATTCAATGTCGCATTGTTACATTGCAAAACTATGGTTTAATATAACGTTTATAATATTAGGGCTTTTCAATATTAGTTTTTTTAATATAAATTATGGGGTTTAATATTATTCCCTTAGGTTTATAATATTAATCCCTAATATGTATAATAATATATTAGGCTTTATAAAATTAATGTTCAGTTTGATACATTAATATTACAATTTATAATATTAATCCTAGGGTTTAATATTAATCCCTTGGGTGAAGCATACCTAGCTCGGGAATCATGGTTTATTTATAAGTGACCTATAGTGAACCATAGTGGATGGTCATGCATGACCATGGAGGCTTATAATGGATGGATAAGGTTAATAATATTAATCTTGGGGTTTATAATATTAATCCTAGGGTTTAATATATTAAACTGAGGGTTTATAATCTTAGGGTTTATTATATTGGGTTTTATAATGTTAGGATTTTGTATTAGAGTTTAATATTGTGACAATGGAATGGTACACAAATCTATCCAGCATCACATTGTGACAAACATTGTCTTAATGTGACAATCAATCTAATAATCATTATCGCAATGTTACATTACATTGCTATTTATTAAAATTCGCATTGCAACATTGCAAAATTGGGGTTTAATATTAGGGTTTACAATATTCAGGTTTTTAATATTAGGGTAAATACAATACTCGGGTTTATAATATTAGGGATTAATATTCGGCTTATAATTTAAAATAGTGAGGTATAATATTAGGGTTTATAATATTAATCTTAGGTTTATTATATTGGGTTTTATAATTTTATGGTTTTATATTAGGGTTTAATATTGTGACGTTAGAATGTTACAAAAATATATCCAAGGTCGCATTGTGACAAACATTGTTTCAATACAACAATAAATTTAACAACCCTTGTATCAATGTTATAATGCATTTGAATGTATTCAACGTTGCATTGTTACATTGCAAAAATAAGGTTTAATATAATGTTTATAATATTAAGGTTTTTAATATCAATCATAGAGTTTAATATTATTCCCTTGGGTTTATAATATTAATCTCTAATATGTATAATAATATATTAGTTTTTATAATCGTAGGGTTTATAATATTAATGTTAAGTTTTATCCAATAATATTAAAGTTTATAATATTAATCACGAGGTTTAATATTAATTCTTTAGGTTTATAATATTAATCCCAAGGGTTTATAATATTAATCTCTAAGGGATTAATACAAAACCTAAATGTTAGGATTTTATATAAGTGTTTAATATTGTGACGTTGAAATGACACAAAAATATATCCAACACACATTGTGACAAACATTGCCTCAATATGACATTCAATATGACAATCTTTGTCACAATGTTACATTACATTGTAATTTATTTAATGTCACATTATTACATAACAAAATTGGGGTATAATGCTAAGGCGTTTTTTAATATTTGATTTATAATATTAAGGTTTAATATTTAGTGAACATTGGTAAGAAAGGGGACTCAAGAGGAGAAATGATGGAGTTTAGGGTTTCGGTGGAGAGTTGCGTCGGGAGCGATGAAGGGTAGAAGGAAGCAACGTACGAATGGAAAACGATGGCAGGGATGTGCCAACACATGTCTGGCTCCTACATGGTAGCAAACATGGTCATATGGGAAACGACGCCAGCTGGAAATGTGAAAGGTTAACCACACGGTTCCAAGGGAGTTCAAAGGGAGTTTTTCTACTATTCTCACGGTTTTTCTCTTTGCGTTTACCTTTAACAGCACACACCTTCCCAGGAGTTTATCAGCGAGGGAAATTACAATTATCATTTTTTCCTATAGACATTAAAAACGGTCAAACCAAGGGAATATGTCGACTTGGAGCTCGAGACCGAAGACATTCTATCGGTCTGGGGCTTAGAGCCTACTCAGCAAAATCTAGCGAAGGTGATTCTTCCTGCTAGATCCCCAAGTGGCAAAAGGGGAGTCGCAATGCTAGATTGGAACCCACAACGTGGTTAAATACCCATGTCTCAAAGGTGGTCGATTGGGGATATGACATCAGTCTACTGGAAGTTCAGACAACAACATCGAATTTGGCGGATGAGGCTACAGGGGAGAAGGCGGAGATATTAGTAAGTAAAAAAAAACCCTCACGCTTTCCAATTTCTGTTCTTTTCTCGGGATGGTTGGAAGACAGTCATAACCAGTGGCCTAAGAAAAAATGAGGGGCTAAAGGCATGTCTATTTAAGGATCCGTCCAAATGAACTGGTCGCAGTTCAAGGTTTGACAGTGCTCTTGCATGTAAATTTTGTTGATTCATTGTCCACAATCTAGTGCTCTAAGCTGGAGCCTCCACCGACCCTTTGCAAATTATGCAATGCCCTTCACGTTGTTTGCTCTACGAACCTGCTACAATGAAAAGCTCTGAGTCTCGATCATGTTGCTCCATCGTTACGACCGTAGGCCTCGTGGCCCATTCATCACACTAGTGCTTGTTACCCAACCACGACATACTGGCAAGGTCGGTTAGTAGCATGTTTTCCTCAGACCGAGTCTTTCCTCTGTCCACTAACTCCATATAGGAAGAGGACCAGAATGCCTTGCCGAAGGATTGTGTATAAGCCACGAAGTTTATATGGCGTCGGAGAACCAGATACGCTTTTGCCTTCCTAAATTGCACGAAAATTATCACTGAAACCACGACTGATATGGAGAATTATGCCTGTCATTCCTAAATTCACGATCAGGGAGATGGATTTGAATCGAAATTGAGGCATTACTCTAAAGGGCCAACGTTGACGCAGGGTGATGAGCCATGTCATTTGTGTGAATGGTCATTCCAGAGAATTATACCAATGCATCATTTGGATATAAAACCAAGCATGCTTCCCTGCAATAGCCTTTGTGGTTCACATCACTTGGGAATTAATTACCATTTCTTGTCGACTTTGAGAGGGAATATGGGAATCCTGATGGCATTCCCTTCTAGAAGTTCTCATGATAACCGTTGCTTCATAAAGCATAATCGCGGGAGAGATCTTGGAGTGTTATGGCCCTGCATGCACTTCTCAACTGAGATCGAATAGAGTGGGACCATTGAGTTGAAAATGGAGGGTCATCTGTGTCTAAAGCATGATTGGCAAGGTGATCTACAACTTTGTTACCAGTCCTGCACACATGAGAGAGTAGCGATGCTCGAATTGGATGAAGAAGATATGCCATTTTTTGAAAAATAGACTCAATTCTCCAACTCCCCGAGATGTTGGATAGTGATGTGCCATGTTGCAGTTTCTTTAGCATGGATATTATAAGCATTGAATCGCCCTCTATTAGAAGCTTATGAGCTTCTAGTTTTAGAGCCCTTCCGAGACCTTTTTCTAACCCCAGAGCTCTGCCTCATTATTTGCGGTTATTCCCAGATTTCGCGCATAGATGTGAAGAATGCTTCTTGTGTATCTCTGAGGACTCCTCCATAGTTGGTCGGGATTTCCCCAAGATGTGTTTAATATTAATCGTTGTCTAGATTTATAACATTTCTTTAGGTTTATTAATTTTTTGGGTTTATAATATTAACTTATTAAGTTTATTAATTTTTTGGTTTTATAATATTAATAATTATTTGGGTTTATTAATCTATTGCATTTAATATATTAATTTTAAAGGTTTATAATATTAATGATCTCTTAAGTTTAATATTTTTTTTGTAAGTTTGGGAAGACTACATCTACATCCAATATATCACCCTGATCAAGTAGGGAACTGAACTAGTAACTTCACATCAAGGAGTGCCTTAACATAGCACTCAATCACCGTATATCCAAGACCCCATGAACAATCTCTTGAGTTTAATATTAATCCCTTAGGTTTATAATATCAACAATATTTAAGTATTGAGATATCATTTTTTTGGGATTCAACTGTGTTAAGAAAGTCATTCAACTATGACCATTTCCATGAGAGGTAGTAGTAACTGACTAATTTCTCATGATTTTGAATAGTCCACTTAGCACTCTTCAGCCCTGTATTTCTTAACACAATTGAATCCCAAAAAAATATTATCTAATGAATAATATTATTATTATTACTATAACATGATAATAATATTTTAGAAAATAAAGATTATTTTTATAATATAATTACTATAACTACATATTTATTAATATTAATATTAAATCCATACCATTAACACCTATTAGCTTATATCAACTATGTTTACAAATATGGTTGTGCATGTGATTGATATAGGTCTATTGGTATTTATCAACCACATTTATTAATATGTTTGTGCTAATTTTATGTTTGTGCTAATTTTATGCATATTTTATAACATGATCTCACTTGAATTTCATAATAAAATTTGTTTTTCTCCTTTATTGAGGTTGAAGTTGTTCTAGGTCAGCCATCTCACAGAGAAATTTTGTGAATATTTGGCTTTCTATTTGTAAACTCAAACATAGTTTTAAAACAAAGAAACTGCTCACTAAGACAAATTTGTACACTCAAGGAAATTGCATACTAAGGAAAAGATGTAAGGAAGATGCACACTAGGATCTACATGATTAGCTAGACTTTTGAAATCCAAGTATGTACAACTCGGCCTATACAACACATTTATGGTATGCTACTGGTGAATGCATAATATGTGCCAAAACAAAATTATAATAACATGAAACACCAAACACTTCAAATGCACTATATGACATGTGACATTGTTGGACTTGTGTTGGTTCTGTTTTTCAATCTTTTTACATTTTAACATTCCCCAAACATGACTCATTATCATAAACTCCTCTCTCACCGATCCTCGAATGATATTGCTCTTTAAATTTATTTGTCCTTAAATGATATTGCTCTTTAAATTTATTAGTCCTTATTAGGCGGCAAGGGCAGGGACTATAGTAATCGAAAATTAGTCCCTAGCATTACTTTCGACCAAAACTAAAGGTGAACAAACCAATTTATCCATGTTTGAAATTTGTTTTCTTTTCATCATCCAATAAGCGTAGTTCAACCGTAGTTTCAACCGAGCATTTTAGAGATCTTATTTGGCCTCATATCGAGGCAAGATGTCCTCCTTATACTTAGGATAAATGTGGATCTATTTAAATACTTTCAAACGCATTAGTTCTTTGACATTTTATATTATGATGTTATGTTTAGGGATTAAGTACATACACCAAATATTGCTCTCGTGCTCTGCCACGTGAGTGGCTTTTTAACTACCACCTATATAGCCATGCAACAAGGATGTGTCATGGGCTTAGGTACCCACTTACTCTCATCATCTGCAGAAGAATAGGTTCTGGTACAACATGCGAGGTTTCACTCTGGTTCTTGAGCAATCTCAGACTACCGACTGCTTTCTAAAAACGATTTCTATTAAGTACTGAAAACCAGTACTCTGTGCAATGAAGCGGCTACTCGACTCCTGCTTCTGGCAAAATCGAGCAACAAATGCATGTTGTTGTCGTAGCATTCAGGTACACATTAAGTAACAGAGCCTTGTGGCCCTTACAGTTTCTTCTTCTCCTCAGAACCGCTTATGTTTCTTCTTACAGTCTCAGCAGCCGCGGATCCAGCAGGATGTGAATTTTGTACCGGCGTTGCTTCTGCGCATAGTAGCTTTATCTGTAAGACGTTTTGCATTGTTTATTCATAGTAAATAAAAGAGCGAATAAAAGAGCTTTATCTGCACACAGGTGATAAGGTTATACATAGTGACAGGTACAATCTTCACTCTTCGACTGTCTGCTGCAGTTGGCCATAACAACGAACAAGATGTTGTACCAACGGCCTTTTGGCTGTCATTTATCAATAGTCGGCGAAATTAGTAAGCATCTATTCTCATTATCATTTACAATTTTACCAAATAATAGTTGCTTTACAGAAAAGAGCAAGTGACATCAACAAGGTACGTCAACTGTAACCAAGAAGTATTAATTCCAATTTTACAACCATTTACTAGGGCTAGTGTAACTGTTATTACACCATACAATATCAGCCTCTTCATTACAGGTACTGGTAATATATTTGAAGCAAGTATTAAACCCTAATAAATCCAACTGTTTCTAGTATCAACTTACTAACTGTCCTTGCATGTGAACTGCCTGAGAAAAAAATGAAGATCATTGGCGTATATTCTGTAATTTCTTGTTACTTCTGGTTTTCGTATGGTAAGTTCCTTGAAAATAGTCACAGGGATGCCAATTGGCTCTAACTTACATGATTAGATCTCATTGCCATAATTCTCTGAAAAAATCCCTTATGAGTGACAACAAGAATAACACACCATTGACAAACTGTAAACACTGTTTAAACACAGAGAAACTGGAAGCATGCATATTGCAGTTGGAAACGATACATTGGACAAGTGATCAATAGAAGAAAATAAAAACATATTACCTGGGTTTGCAGGTGAGTAGGAAGTTTTTCCTGATTATATCCATTCATGGAAACGAAGCGCGAAGGAAAAACTGTTGGAATTATTGAAAATTCCAAGCAAACAATGGAGAGAATGACGCTCTCCTCCGAACACAGAGAAATTTAAAATTTACAGAAGAGAGAGTTTCAGACTTTTAAAACAACTTCTATTTCTTTCAAAAAACAAACTGTTACAAGTTCTTCCTCAACAATGAGGGATTCACTAAATATATATGACTGCTGCAGACGCAGTGCTTAAAAAAAACTACTCTTTGTTCCCTCAAAACAAAACTTTGTCCCTAAAAACAACACACTGCTGTGTATTTTCACTCCGCGCTGCTGTGCGAATATAAAAACAATGCAATTACAATGACACACTATACAGGCTCGCGGGCCTTTTCATTTTATATATGTATAGCGCGGCAGTTATAAAACCCAAAAACAAACAAATAAACAAAATACAAAGGAAAACCCTTTGCCCAACAATATAAATTGAAATGTATGACGTGCGAGTGGGACCACATCGCAATCGCAAACAACAAACGAGTGCAATCGGGGCGCACAAAAGAGAAGTTCTGATTGCGATCCAAAATGGATGCGATTCAGATCATTAACTCCGGCCTATTCCTGGATCGGGTCCGCCACTCCAATCGCACCAAAATACAAACCCATGCGATCAACCGGAAGTTGCGATTGCAATTACAACGGACGCGATGGCCCGATATAAAACCTGGCATATAAATCGATCTGGTCCGAAACTTTAACAATAAACGAACCTCAAACAAAAGTTCCGATTGCGATCAGGAACCGGATGCGATTGGCGCATAAAATGTGGTGTATAATACAATCGTGTCCGACCTTCAATTGGAGGTCATAACATATCCGCTCCGATTGAGCCTTGCGATTCCATTGAGGTGTCGCCACGTGGTCAAGTGGACCCACAGGCCTCCGCTGTTGTGGTGGGGCGATTTATAATATATGTTTTGTTTGTATTAAAACGTTCCGCTTGCGGAACTCTTCCATATCAACAAGACACTTGGTTTTAGAACATATGTATTGCAATTGCGATCGCATCGCATCGCAGAACTCCTCATCAACAAGACACTGTTTCAAAATAACTTTGGTTGTTGAGGGCTTTAAAGCCCGAAACGACAGTTTAAATAAAATTGCTCCTCCGTAGATTTGAACTACGGAAAATCTCATTTCTTCTGTAGAAATCAACTTCGCCCCTAAATCAAAATTAATTCCATCTGCTACCTGTGGCTACGGCCCATCACTAATTTAATTTCATTCTTACGGTTCTCCATCATACTTCTTAAATACAGAGTGTTGTGCACTCAAAACTCTGCTGCTGCTGCTGCCTTTGTACTTGTTTCTTCTTCCTGCCCAGAGGCATGGCAGGTGACTTTAATATTTCAACACTCCCCCTTAAAGTCAGCTGTTGGGTTATCAATAATACCCAAACATTTCCTTAAAAATTCAAAGGTCTTCTGTCCTAATGGTTTAGTTAAAATATCTGCATATTGTTCCTCTGTTTTACAATGCTGTAAAACAATTTCTCCATTGTTTACTAATTCTATGATATAGTGAAACTTTGTGTCTATGTGCTTTGTTCTTTTATGAAACACAGAATTCTTTGATAATGCAATAGCTGAGCTATTGTCACAATAAATCACAGTGCCCTTTACCTGTTCTTGGCACAAACTTCTTAGCAATCTTCTCATCCAAACTACTTGACACGCTGCTGTTGTAGCTGCCACATATTCTGCCTCTGCTGTAGATAATGCTACAATCGGTTGTTTCTTAGAAGCCCATGAAATGGCTCCTGAACCCATATGAAAAACATAACCGGAAGTGCTCTTCCGATCATCTACACTTCCAGCCCAATCACTGTCAATTTATCCAACCAACTCTGAATTTTCTGAAGTTGTATACAAAATACCAAATCCTTTTGTTCCTTTTACATACCTCAGAATTCTCTTAGCTGCTTGCCAATGTGCTTCTTTTGGCTTCTCCATAAATCTGGAAATTAAGCTAACAGCATGCATAATATCTGGCCTAGTTGCATTCAAATACATGAGGCTGCCAACTATGCTTTTATATAAACTTGGATCAAAATCCTTGCTTCTGTCATCTCTGCTCAACTTCAATCCCATTACTGTGGGAGTAATTGCAGCTTTGCATTCCTGCATGTTAAATCTTTCTAAAACTTGATTCACAAACTTTGCTTGAGAAATAAAAATTCCTTTCTCACCTTGCTCTACTTCTATTCCCAAGAAGTATCTTAACAAACCCATGTCAGTCATTTCAAATTCATCTTTCATGACTGTTTTAAAATTTTCAACAAGGTAATCATCATTACCTGTAAAAATTAAATCATCAACATATAAAACGACAATCAACAGCTTACCATCCTTTTCTTTAATGTAGAGGGTGGTTTCTCTCTCACACTTTTCAAATCCATTCTCCAATAGATAGGAATCTATTCTGCTGTACCACGCTCTTGGCGCTTGCTTCAGCCCATAAAGAGCTTTCTTCAATTTGCAGACCTTATGCTCTTGGCCTTTCTTCTCATATTCGAGAGGTTGTTCCACATATACCTCTTCCATTAAAACTCCATTTAAAAATGCAGATTTTACATCCATTTGGTATACTTTCCATTTGTTTTGTGCTGCTATTGACAGCACTGCTCTTACTGTCTCCATTCTTGCAACTGATGCAAAAGTTTCTTCATAGTCAATCCCTTGCTTCTGCTTGTATCCTTTGACAACAAGTCTGGCCTTGTGTCTTTCTATTTTTCCTTCAGCATTTATTTTGGTCTTATAGACCCATTTAACACCAATGACTTCTTTACCTTCTGGGAGATCAACTAACTCCCATGTTTTGTTCTTCTCTATGGCTTTAATTTCTTCATCCATAGCTTCTATCCATTTTCTGTCTTTAATTGCATCTTCAAAATGAATAGGATCATCAACTTGACAATACAAAGCAAATAAGGAATTCATACCTTCATCTGCTGCTCCTTGCTCATAGATTTCTCTGAGACTTTTGAACCTTGTTCCTCGTTCACTTGGTGTAGACGTGCTTGATGAAGCACTCGATTCTGCTCCATGTGGTGTACTCGGTGAACCACTACCGCTTCTTCTCAAGGGTGTTCTTACTGCCGCTTGAGGCTTCCCTTGCTGTCCTTGCGTTGCTGGAGGTTGTGCAACGAATGGGTTATTGATTTCAACCACATCTCCTTCATCTTCATCATGAGCTAAACAGTTTTTAATATTAATTGTTTTCTCAATGCTTCCATCCCACGCTTCCTCTTCAATAAATTGCACATCTCTACTTATCACAAACTTCTTTGTGGATGGGTTATACAGTCTGTATCCTTTGGAATCTTCACAATATCCAAGGAAAATGCACTTCTCCCCCTTATTATCTAACTTCTTTCTCAGCTTGTCTGGAATGTGTGCATATGCAACACACCCAAAAACTCTCATGTGGGTGACTCCCTGTTTTCTGCCACTCCACGCTTCTTCTGGAACCTTTTTCATCACAGCTTTTGTGGGACATCTATTTAAAATATACACAGCACAGTTTGCTGCTTCTGCCCAATACTCATTCGGAAAATGCTTTGCCTTCAGCATGCTTCTCACCATCTCCATTATGGTTCGATTCTTCCATTCAGCGACTCCATTCTGTTGTGGCGTGTACCTGGTGGTAAATTGCTTGTGTATGATGTTCTCTCTGCAAAAACGCAGAAACTCCTTTGATATGTATTCTCCTCCTCTGTCGGTTCTGAGGACTTTAATGTGCAGTCCGCTCTGTTTTTCTACGAGAGCTTTAAAATGGCGAAATTTCTGAAAGAATTCACTCTTGTATTTCAGAAAATAGACCCACACTTTTCTTGTGAAATCATCTATGAAGGTCAGCATGTAATTTCTGCCCGAAACAGATGCTGTTTGCATCGGCCCACACAAATCTGAGTGGATTATTTCCAAAGGTGCTTTCGCCCTTATGCTTTTCCCTGAAGGAAAGTTTTCTCTGTGTTGTTTTCCCAAGATGCAGCCTTCACATAGGCTGTCAGGGTTTTCAATCAATGGTAAACCTCTTACCATTCCTTTTCTGTGCAACAAATTTAATCCTCCGAAATTGAGATGTCCAAATATCAAGTGCCATAACCAATTTTCATCCTTTGCTTCCTTCTGAAAGGCTTCTTGTGTTACAGCTACTATACTCTTTCCTTTTCCCTTCAAGTCAGTGTTGAGCTTGAGTGGAAACATTCTATTGCTGGTCATTTGTATTTCAGCAATGATTTTCTTGCTTGGAGGTATATCTTTAATTGTGCACACATCATCTTTAAATATTACATTGTAACCTTTATTTATGAGCTGCCCAACGCTCAAAAGATTACACTTCAGACCTGGAACATAATATACATCCGGGACAAATTTCTGCTCACCATTTCTGGCTCGAATACTAACTCTGCCTTTCCCTTTGATAAAGATCTTAGTATCAGTCCCTGTGGTCACTTCAGATTTTACTTCTTCATCTAGATTTGCAAACATTGCTCTATTTCCAGTCATGTGATTACTACATCTAGAATCTAAGAACCAAACATCATCTGCTCTATCTTGTGCTACATTACATGTTAACAGCACATTACTTGGGTTCTTTGCTTCTTTTTCTACATTAGCATTCTGCTTATTTTTCATGTCATTTTGTTTCTTTCTACATTCATTGGCATAGTGCCCATATTTCTTGCAATAATGACACTGGACATTGGATTTTTCATACCTTTGTCCATGAGCATGTTGGTGTTGATGTCCACCTTTCTAGTTGTTGCATTGGCCATGGCTCTGGCTTTGACTGTTGCTCCTTCCATGTGAATGTGAAGGGTTGTTCCTTCCACCTCTATTCTGGCTTCTGCCTCTTCCTCTTCCTTTTCCTTGACCTCTTCCTCTTCCTGAAGGCATCTGGGTCTTGAAGGCGTGCTCAAGAGATGAGTTTTCATCTCTGCTCAATCTCTATTCATGAGTTATCAGTGAGGCGTGAAGTTTATCAACTGTGAACTGTGAGAGATCTTTGGTCTCTTCTATGGTGGTTACTATAACATCAAACTTTGAGGGTAAACATCTCAAAATTTTCTCCACTATCCTTCTCTCTTCAAGAGTTTCTCCATGGGATCTTATCTGATTTACAATCCCAATCACATGTGTAAAGAATGTATCAACATTATCTGACTCTTTCATGCAAAGAGTTTTGAAATCTCTTCTCAGCAACTGAAGTTTTGATGTCTTAACTTTCTCCATACCTTGATAGGCTACTTTCAGAGTTTCCCATGCCTCCTTGGATCTCTTAGCTGCTACTATCCTTGGAAACACACTCTCATTTACAGCTTGATACAAATAGAAGAGGGCCTTAGCATCCTTCTTCCTATTGTTCTTCAACAAATCTTTATCTGCTTGAGTTAAGGCATTAAAAGCCTGCTCATCAGCTGGTTCAGTAAAACCATCTTCTACAAACTCCCATAAGTCTTGTGAAACAAACAGGGCTTTCATAGTAATGGCCCAATAATCATAGTTCTTTCCATTAAACTGTGGAAGCTGAACATTTCCAATGTTCATTCCAGTGCTTGGTCCATCCATTGCTCTTGAACTGAACTCTGAACTTATACTTAAACAAACTGTCTTTCCTTTTTCTGAAAGAACAAACTCTTTTAAACAACAAACAACAACTTTGTTATCTTTAAGAAATACCTAACTGTGACTTCTGTTGAGCTTTCACACTGCTGGAGAGAAACGCTGCAACAGGTCTTCTTCTTCTTCAGCTTCTTTGAAAACTTCAAAGAGCCTAAACAAGCTCTGATACCATGTTGGAATTATTGAAAATTCCAAGCAAACAATGGAGAGAATGACGCTCTCCTCCGAACACAGAGAAATTTAAAATTTACAGAAGAGAGAGTTTCAGACTTTTAAAACAACTTCTATTTCTTTCAAAAAACAAACTGTTACAAGTTCTTCCTCAACAGTGAGGGATTTACTAAATATGTATGACTGCTGCAAACGCAGTGCTTAAAAAAAAATACTCTCTGTTCCCTCAAAACAAAACTCTATCTCTAAAAACAACACACTGCTGTGTATTTTCACTCCGCGTTGCTGTGCAAATACAAAAACAATGCAATTACAATCACACACTATACAGGCTCGCGGGACTTTTCATTTTATATATATATAGCGTGGCGGTTATAAAACCCAAAAACAAACAAATAAACAAAATACAAAGGAAAACCCTTTGTGCAACAATATAAATTCAAATGTATGATGTGCGAGTGGGACCACATCGCAATCGCAAACAACAAATGAGTGCAATCGGGGCGCACAAAAGAGAAGTTCTGATTGCAATCCAAAACGGATGTGATTCAGATCATTAACTCCGGCCTATTCCTGGATCGGGTCCGCCACTCCAATCGCACCAAAATACAAACCCATGCAATCAACCGGAAGTTGCGATTGCGATTACAACGGACGCGATGGCCCGATATAAAACCTGGCATATAAATCGATCGGGTCTGAAACTTTAACAATAAACGAACCTCAAACAAAAGTTCCGATTGCGATCAGGAACCGGATGCGATTGGCGCATAAAATGTGGTGTATAATACAATCGGGTCCGACCTTCAATCGGAGGTCATAACATATCCGCTCCGATTGAGCCTTGCGATTCCATTGAGGTGTCGCCACGTGGTCAAGTGGACCCACGGGCCTCCGTTGTTGTGGTGGGGCGATTTATAATATATGTTTTGTTTGTATTAAAACGTTCCACTTGCGGAACTCTTCCATATCAACAAGACACTTGGTTTTAGAACATATGTATTGTGATTGCGATCGCATCGCATCGCAGAACTCCTCATCAACAAGACACTGTTTCAAAATAACTTTGGTTGTTGAGGGCTTTAAAGCCCGAAACAACAGTTTAAATAAAACTGCTCCTCCGTAGATTTGAACTACGGAAAATCTCATTTCTTCTGCAGAAATCAACTTCGCCCCTAAATCAAAATTAATTCCATCTGCTACCTGTGGTTGCGGCCCATCACTAATTTAATTTCATTCTTACGATTCTCCATCATACTTCTTAAATACAGAGTGTTGTGCACTCAAAACTCTGTTGCTGCTGCTGCCTTTGTACTTGTTTCTTCTTCCTGCCCAGAGGCATGGCAGGTGACTTTAATATTTCAACAAAAACTATGCAAAAATCTTTGAAATAATTGTGGTATGGAATCCTCTTACAATATTAAAAGCAAAAATAAATATTATAAACCAATATATGATATAAAATATATGCTACCTGCCCTCTCTCTAAGCTGCCTTGCATGCAGCTACGTGCACGTGCCCCATGTTCCCAATTGCCAGTAATTTATGGGATGAGTTGTAATAACAAGACGACATCAGACATCAATGTTCATCGAAGGTTATGGGGGTTTACAAATATATCACTTCTCAGCAAATTATTTATAGAAATGTAGGCCAAACTGCACGGCGCCGAAAGATAGGCATATGGAATAGATTAAACGTTGTTCATCCATCCCATGATTGATGACACGCGGCTAGTCGATTTCCTGAAACATGTTTTCATTGTCAAGCTTTTAATCAGCCATGACGTATATCGCTTTCAAGGAGAAAACAATGGGGTATGTTCTATGTGCTACACAAAAGGACAAGGCAGACAAAATTTCAATTAGGCCAAGTCTTTCACTCTATAAAGCCATCTTAAATATGAAATGAAACCCAAAATCAAAGAGCCCATCGCTAAGAATTCACAGAGTACTTGAGAAGAGTGGAGAAACATAGCAATAGAAGAAGAAAAGGACAATCGAAGTCGTGACCAAAGGTTTGAAATCCTGAACCATTAAACAGTCTGAAAACCCTAAAATATCCCGTTTCTGATTTCTACAACTGTAAATGAAGAGAAAAACAGATCTGGTGGATCCATTAAAAACAATGGGGTTTCACACGCATGAATTTTCCTAAAAAATCGTACAACCCACGCATCATGCGAACATAATATATGAATGCAGTGCATGAATTATTATATCAGATTGTGATACAAAATTGCTGCCTATACCCTAAGGGCGTCCTACCTAAAATCAAGACATTAAATAGTAGATTTACCTGAGCGCTCGTCGCTCTTCAAGATGCCCTGAGCAGCTGTGGATGTGGTCCACTGTGGCCCTGCGGATGTACTGTGCATTCTGCAGCGAAATAAAGACACTTATCTTACCATGGAAACAGAGAAAACATATAAGATTGATAATGACAACATTTGAAACTCATTAAGTAACTGGATGCGCCATAAATATCTGGAACACAAACACTTCAATTCGAACCAGAGTAAAAGTCCGCAAATATATTCTTCTTCCACTCCACTGTAAAATTCTTCAGAGACCGCTATACTATACTTCAATTCCAGCACAGTAAATAATGAATTTCTCTGTACAAAACCAAACTAACCCAAATCATTGAAACGCTATTTTTCTTTTGAGTTTTGATAAATGGTTGTTACTGTTTTTATTTTCTCTTACCACGTGGTCATCAGTTTTTATTTTCTCTTACTACGTGGTCGTCAGTTTTTATTTTTATGGTGGTCGTCTTTCTTCAGAGGCAGGAAGACAAGTTTCATTAACCGCGTGGTTTCCTATGCTAGGTGTGATGGTGCGCCCACATAAGTGATATTATAAAATCCAATCTTCATGGCATTACTGTATCGGTATTTGGCCAGTATTGTATTGGTATTGGACGAGCTACACTCTCTACTCGGCAGGGACTTGTTGCCTAGCAACTGTCCTTGTTTTGATGTCAATCCTTCGGCTCTATTGAAATCCTTCACATCTTCATGCGGTGGAATTAAGTACTCATTGCCATTCACTGCTTTATTTTAGAAAATTATAAATTGAAGAAATTGGAGACTAAGGAAAATATGTACTTAATTTCATCGTATATTCAAAGGCACATACATGCAGTCAATCTTTCTTGTTACACCCAACAATGCACGAGTTTTTCACGGTACCACTGGTAATACAAAAGAATACTTTTGTTTCAACCCAGGTATAAAATCTGCCATCGTCGGTAGGACTTGATCAATTCCATCAAATGACTCAGTAATGCATTGTCAAAAGTTCAACTGAAATTGATGTTTGAAATTCTAGCCTTCACAGAATGGAGACATAGATCCTCAAAACAAAATCCAACCATAATATTCAAATTTGGAGCATACCATTATATATTAAATCAAGTACAGACTAAAACCAAAGTACCCAGATTTGCAAAACACATTAAATAATCAAAATAAGTGTAAATGCCTAGCTATTTGAATGTGAAGACATGATCTGAGGTATACTCCTCTATCATCATTCAATTTTAAATAAAAATTGTGTTTTACAAATGCCTGCCTTTGTAGATTTGAACATCCGCTCAACGGGATAGTTAAGAAAAGCAAGGGATCCATGGTCAATCCGTGGATCCCATAAGAACCGCAGAGAGAAACTCTGCTCAAAACAAAACAAAATCGGGAAGCTTATATACCCGCATCCACATTGTCTTTGTTATAATTTCATAACTAATACGAATTTCAGTGGTATTATAATTTGATTGGTTATTACACATTGCCCATTATTAACACCATGTGATTTTTCTTATTTTTCTTTTTACATCCTAGGGAAACTGAACTATATACAATGAATGTTTGATCTGCAGCTGCTATTAACCATTGCCATCCCATGTGGACTAGATATTTTTGAGGCCAGGCCTCATCTTGGCTCAACGATTAAAAGCATATTAATCAATGATTAAAATTAATTTGAAACCTCAATGATTAAAAGCATAAAATTAATCCAAAACTAAAGACTCGAAACAGATTCAACGATTAGAAGCATATATTAATCCAAAATATTCAATTATTAGAAGCATAAAATTAATCACAAACTAAAAATACTAAAACATTCCATTATTGGCATAAAATTTTCAATTCTTGGAAGCATAAAATTAATCCCAAACTAAAAATATTAAAACACGGTCAATGATTAGAGCATAAAAATTTTCTTTGTAGGGGAAGATATTTATCACAAGATAATTTCAATACCTTTATAGATGATAGTGAAAGGTAAGAATGATGAAAACTGGTCCTAACTAGTAGGGTTGAGGACATATTTGTAATGGAAGATAACAATGATGTAGATTGATAAAGGTCCAAAATGGTAGAGTTGAGGACATTATTTTTGCATTTGCTTCCATGTTCAAAATGAGCAATATATTAATGGGTTGCCAACGCAATTGAGAGTTGCTCAATGCTTTGCTTTAGCGTTCCCTAACCATTGTTATCCTAGAGTTTTATTTGATATTAAGATTGATTTGTAATATATATAGATCGATTAATATAAGGTGAGCATTGTTATAATAGAATTTTATTTGATATTAAACTAGATTTGTTAATAATTAGATTGTATGGAACCTCAAGGACTGGACATTGAGAAACATATACACACTATATTGGTCCCTCGCCTTGGTCCAAGTTTACTTAATTCCCATTTCACATCTCATCACTAAGAGCTCTTGTTTTTTACTCTGCCTTTGGAGGAAATGAAACAACTAGATATGCTATTCAATTTCAAAACTTCTATAATTGGTGGTGAAATTGGGGTGAATCAACTACTTCAACTTATTGAATCTATTATTGAATCTATTTTGGAAACATTGAATCTATTATTGAATCTATTGTGAAAACATTTCCTCACACAATTTGCTTCAATCTATTAAATCTATTGTTGAAACATTGTCTCGCACAATCTTCAACACATATGCCAATAGATTACAACAATGAAAATGGAAAAAAACTAGCTTATCACATGCAAAGATCCATTTTCAAAGGGCAAGCCACCAAAAACCGTTGATAGCACACAAAGTTTTCCAACTTCAACAAATTTTTTTCTTAGCAACTTGTAGTCGAGCTCGCTCAAATTGACAAGCCTTATCAGTAATCTCCCTTTCGTGTAGGGTAATAATGTTAGAACGAAGACTTTTGTGATCCATAAAGTAGATAAATATCTTTTGGATTAATCACATCATTAGGATTTGATCAACATTTCAAACCAACTAATGTGGAAGAGAACATAAATTTTTAATTGGGGGGTGGATGGGGGAATAAATATTAAATTATTATAATTTTAAAAATTAATTAATAAATAATATTTTTATATTCAATTAATATAATATATAGAAATTATATAATATAATTGTAATATAATTATAAGATTAAATAAAAAAAATGAGGGAAAGAAAAAGAAAAAAGATAGAGAACAAGGGGGGAGGCTAAAGGGAAGTAACAAAGGACAAGGACGAAAAAGGAAGAAAGAAGGGAAATAAAACCCTTAAAATAACAAGAAAAGAAAGGAATAAAAAAATAGAGACTTAGCTCAAGGGAAATCATCCGGAGAGAGCAGGAGTCCAACTTTTACTCAATTTCCAACCATCATCCCTGTTGAGATTCTTAGCATGTCTTTCAATCCCAGTGGCCTCCCTAAGCTTCCTATGATGAAAGTGATCAACCTTAGCAATGACCTTGGAGTCTTCAATGCAAACACAATGGCACATATTTCCACATGTTCAGCAAGAGCTTATGTGCATAATCGATTGTGTCTAATGTCTGGTGCATGCTCTTGTATTCTTTGTCTAATGGAACGACCTGTTTCACCAATATAGGGAGTGCCACAGGAACAAGGAACCCTGTAAACCCCTTTCATCTCCCTAGGGTCAATGGGGTCTTTGACAGGTCTGAGAGAGTTTCTAATAGTATGCAGAGGTTTGAAGGAAGAGGAGACATTATTCCTTCTAAGGACACGAGCAATTTTGTCTGTGGTCCCTTGGCTGAACGGGAGATGATCCTTGGAAATAGGATCATCTCAGGAAAATTTTCCTTTTAATCCTTTATAGGCTATTTGAAAGGCCTTAATGCCTTGACATCTACTATATCTGTTATTATCAAAAATGGCCAGAAGATGGGACTTTTCTGACTCCAAGTGGTTGTCATCATAGATTCTTAAAGCATGGGTAACAAGAGTGCAAAGAACACCAAATTTTTTAGCAGGAAAATGATGAGAATCGGCATGAAGATACTGTTCGATGTGAGTTTTCTTGCGAAAAACTTGGTGAGAAATGGAACAATCATTATGTATAAGACTTTATGGATCACAAAAGTCTTTGTTCTAACAATATTTCTTTATTGTTAAGGTTTGTTTATATTATTTATTTGTTATTTTAAATAAAATTGTGAATTTAAAAGAATGGATTTGAATGAAAACATAAAAATAAAAGGGCTTTAAATGAAAAAAAATTTAAAATATTACTATGGAGAAATTTTACCTTAAATTATATGCTAATTTAAATGCAAGTGGTTTATATTCTTGTATATTGTTTAAATTCAATTTGAAGATTAAACATGATAATGTCATGTAAACTTAATTTTCTATTCTTTGAATTTGGAGTATTTAATAATGTCTATATTGTTTTTTCCAATAATTTAGCCTGTATAATTTTAATTTTAATTTGTATACATTTCAAATATAAAATTTATATTATTGTATTATAATATGATAAGTTTTATAATGGAATTGAATACTGAAGAAACCCTAGAGATAATAATATTGTGGGGCGTCTCATAACATCTATACTTAAGAAACCCAATCGATGGCGGAAATTCCTGGTTTGAAACCCTAGCGATGGGGGAACCCTAGTTCGAGACCCATGACCTTGTGACTATGGAATGGTGGTTGGTGTGGGGTTTAATCAACATGGTTCAAATTTGATAATCGTTATGGGTAGCAAATGACAGGGTTGACTGGTAGGAAGCAGTTCACGTTATTCTCGAGTGTCGACAACCCGACATATAGGTAACTTATTAATTTTTATTGCATAACCTTGGAACCCATCAGAACACATAAGATGGTTACATTCACTGGGAGATTTTCTTAGAACCATTCATTACAGACAAGAGTTTTTTGGGGTTTTCTACTGGATATAACCGCTAATAGCCCAAAACACTGTTATGGAGGAGGTAGAGCCTGACTACTCCTCCGATACATTGGATTCGGTGCAGATTTGGACCAACTACCCACCTCTGACAGTTGGGGTTACAATGGAGGAAAAATCATGCGCAAAAGAACAGGTGGAACACTGGTTAATGGACATGGATGTGGGTGAGTCATCAATCAAGCTACTAGGGATTAAGGAAACTAATTTGGAAATTACGAAGTAGTTTATTAATATTGCCCCAGATATACCTGCTCGCCCACTTTCTCCATTCCTTCACCATCGATACCTAGAATATGGAACAATCATCAACCTCAGTTTATCCCAAAGGAACTGGGTGCAGCCACTGTGGGATCGGGCGGTGTCTGTGGTGCCCACAGCGAGTCATTTGGGTTTGAAAACCTTAGATTACACCCTACCGAAGAACTCATTAACCCAAAGGACATTCTAGGGAGCCCTCTTGTTCGAAAAGTCGCGGGATGTTTTGAGGGTATTCCACAGTGGATATCATTGCCAGAATACAATAGGGCTTTGGACTCTGACGAAGCCCTACTAGAAGGAGCGAGACTCACACGAGACAAACTGGCACACAGAACCAGAAAAAACAAGACTAAGTGTGCCAAGAGCCGAGAACAGGGTAGACTACTCAAACGGTCATGGTTGGAAGGGTTAGAGGAAGGAATTACACCCTGGGTAGGCTTAAAAAATGGACCTTTGATATTTTGGGGAATATATTCGAACAACTCCCAACAGTACTCACCATGAACAGGGGTTGGTTCACCCTTATTTTCCCTCATCCAGATATGGAAAACTGGGTACTCTCGAAATACTGGCATATTGAGATGACCCCGGTCTTGCTCAAGCTTGGACTCTCCTTTTCAACCTAGACAATGAAAAATTAGGGTTCGGTCCCATTCAGGTGTGCTTACCTAGCTTGTCACTTCAATTTTTAATGTAGGAGCATTAGGCTCAAGAAAATACTTTGTATGTAAATAGACATAGGGGGGTCTCATGTTTTTGCTTTCTTATGTAATTATTAATTCTTGAGTGATTTTTAAATAAATTTAGTGAGAAATTGTAAATGTTCTCAAGTGATTGGAGAACATGAGAGAAGTTGATTCGTTAGGAATGTGAAGAGCCAGTTTCAGTTTGTTTAGGGATTTAGGCTAAATTTAGGATTTTAGGATTTCAAGAGTTTTTGTTTAGTCATTAAAGAAGCTGAATTGATTGATTATCAATTTGTATAATTATAAGCCTCAATGGCATTCAGAGGACAGACCTGGAGAGGTGGAAGGATAGAGTTGGAGTGGGTATAGAAACCAGGGTTCTGTAAGCCTATGTGCAATAGAAGGGCCATTGATTTTGAAAATCTGGCCAAGGTCAAGAATAGTTATTTTTAGCTGTGTGATTATTCTATATACAGAAGAAATTGATCCTGAATTGTGTAATTATGTGTGCATGGATTGATTGAATGGTGTGCGAAAAATGTTTAGATTTTATGAACATTTGAGCAGTAACTTTGTGCCTATTGAACATAGATTGAACTGATGAGATATGAGAGAAATAACTTCTCAAATCTATGTAAAGAGGGGTTAATCCTGGAAGGGGTGAGGAGGTTCAATCTCAGAGGAGAACCATACACCCAGTGGTGGATAAACGGTGAATATAAGTCTGGCTTTGAAACCACATAAGAGGATTTCATTGTATTCACAACGATGGAACTGTATTGTAGTGACTGAATGCAGAGAGACAATCATGCATTGTCCGTGTACCGAAGAGGGTCAATCATAGATTTAACAGAGACGGTTTACAAATAATTGGTGTAATAAAACCCGTGAATTGGAGGCGTAGAGGAATGAATCCGAAATGGGGATTCTGTTGTGTGGAATCCGTGGTATGAGACCGGAGTAATGGGACTGTAAGAGGATCTAACCCTAAATGAAATTAAAACCCTTTTTCACGTTGAAGCAAAGGGAAGTTGCCGGAAGCTGAGTTGAAACGGAGCCTTAAGTTAAAGGCGAAGTCAAAGAAATGGCGTGAATTCAATGTAACCATGCGAAGAAAGGTTACAAAACTGAAGGCGGAGGTTAACAAACGAAGGGCGGAACCCTGAGTCAAGGAGCAAAGCAGAACCGTGAGACTAAACAGTAAAGACGGGTTTCTTTATCGAAACCAGTAGTTTCGCGAGACCCCATAAGTGGTAAGCGGATTGGGAAAAAGAACGCGATATCACTGAGCAATTGACACGTCACAGGGTGGTGGTATTTCAATACCACGAGTTTCGCGTTTTTTTTTAGCGTTAAAACTCAGTGCGAAAAAAAGTGTGATTATCGTTCAATCGCGTTGACAATAGATCCAAGGGTGTTTGCAATAGCAGGTTGCGGAGGTGTTAACAATTGAAGAGGGGTGTTAAAGAGCGCACAAGTTTGTTGCACAATGATCGTTGATTTGGTAAGGTGAAATGCAATAAGCCTCTAGCCGTCAGATGGAAAGGTAAGTTAAAATATACGAGCGGACCCTTTGTGTGTTGGGTTGTGTATTAAATCAAAGTCAAGATTTAATAAGGTTTGAATGCTGGTGGTTGGTTATTAAAACAAAGTCGAGCTTTTGAATGAGTTAATGTGAAGATAGAGGGCTTAGTTGTGATATTCAAATATTAGTTCGAATAGTTATAAAGTGGCGATTGTTCCTAGTTTTATAACCGCAGATCCATAGTCAAGTTCCTAATGCTAAATGATTAAAACCCTTAGAGGTGAGGTTTGTTGGGTTTCACCTGTGTAATCATATTATATGCATTGAGAGTTATTGTTATGGGTTGAACCATAGAGATTAAACAAGTTTCAACACACATTATGGATCAATAAAGCGTTGGCACATATGTTGATATGTGTGAGGTTGAGGTTATATTAACTTGAACCGCATGAAAAGGTATTGTAATATCGTTTTATAACCGTAAGAGAGTTTTGTTTAATATCTCAAACCTATGATTTGAGATATAAAAGTTTCGTATAGAATATTGAAATTTCCCAGGTTGAGATTGTGTTGGATTAAAATTTGGAGGTGCTTTTTGTGCACAGCAAAATTAGGGACTGTGGGTTTTACCCGTTATCAATTTTAGATGGAGGATGTCCTTAGGTGTATTGGTGAAGACTTGGGAATCTACTTGGATCATGATTGGTCCTACATATATATGGGAACATCTCGATGGTGAGAATGTTGGTGCATATGGATACCCGCGAGGGTCTGGTGGAAAGCTATTGTTTACAATACAAGGACATTACCAAATGGAAAATACTGGATTATGAGGGGGTGCCCTTCAAATGTCAACGATGCCATGATGTTGGGCATCTATATAAGGAATTTCCTCTAATCAATGCTATCAGTATGAAACCCCCCAAGACATAGGTGCATGTGGGGACTCTAACTATAGAGGCAGCTGGCACGGATACACCACTGAAGATGCCTACCACTAAGCCGAGACCTCCGCGAGTCTCGCGGAAGGTGCCTCCCCAAACCGCTTCTCAAGCTACTCTGACTAGGGTCACTCAATCTCAATATGTGGTTTATGGTCCTATTCCGGGGAAAGGAACTAGGTGGTTGACTACCTTTTCAAAGAAGACATGCAGCTAACTTGGGGACAATGGCTTATCAATGAACAAAATGGACCAGATGCATTTCAGTATTACCACAAGCCTTTCATCGATGATACAGAAATTTTTGGTGCCATCTGATCAGACTGACTGATTAGTGGCAGTTTTTGTCTTATCAATTTTTTGGATACTTCATTTTTGATGTTATCTATGTTTAGACTTGCACAGTACTTTGCAAATATTTATATTTCTTGAATCGCCCTGAACTTATTATAACTTATGGTATGACCATATTTTTTTGCATTGTCACAACATGCAGATGATACAACATGTAATTTTCTTTATATCAATCAAAATTATGATTTTTTTCCTGGGAAAAAAAATCTAATAATTTTTATATAATGGTAATTAATTATAAAATATTAATGAATGATGTAATTATGTAATTATGTAATTATGTACTTATTATCGATATTTTTTATTAATATGGAGTGTGTATGTATAATTAATATTTTATTATTAATTATTAATATATAATTTAAATATATATATATATATATAACAACGGGGTGGTAAAAGACAAGACTGAGGTTCAAGTTGAGGCATTAAACCATTCCATCACACAGCGTTTAATATGACGAAGTGTGTTGTTGAAGTCTCCATTGGCGAGCGAGAGGGAAAGGTTCTTCAATGCCTTATTAGTATAATTGGGTTTTAGTTTGTCGTTGGCCTTTTTTATTGGTTTCAGGGAATATGTTGTAAGACTATGGTGGGAAATATCTCTCCAAGAGTGAAGGGTGGCTATCTCTCTCTGACATCCCCTACCCCCTGCTCTGAGAATACAAGGTTAAACTGCAATTCCAGCATTAATGTTGTTGCTTCCATCTCAGTGGCGGTTTAGGGTATAATTGTTTGGGACCCAGGTTTGTTGAGGCCTGTATAGGAAATGGGAAGTTTCTAGAGTTTGGAAATGAATAACACCAAGGAGGGTGGGTCAGCTTCGTGATTTCTCTCAAGTTTTCTGGTATTTTCATCTTGTGGGTAAAATTATCGAGCTTGGTTACATTTATTGTTCAAGATTTGTTTTTAATATGGTCTAGCATTGTCGAAATAGAGCCATTTGGTGGGATCCTGGTGTATGACAGAGAGGCTATCAGGGGTGACAATAGTCCATCTGTGGCTCATGTTCTTCTCCCTTTTATTAACTTGTCTCTGGGGGATCAATGGGGAGGCAGGTTTGTTTCCTCGATATTTTTGCTTCTAATTGTGGGATTTGGGAGCTACCTAAAGCTTAAGAGGGTAAGGAAGTGGTCGTGGCTCCGATTTGGGTACATGTTTAATGGATGTTGACATGGGATTTTCCCAGTCAACAAGGGTAAGGTGGTCATATTTATACTTGTGTTTATTCGTGTGTCTTGCATTGTGCACACCACGTAGGTTTTTTTACTGTCAAGGTTTCCTGGGCTATTTCCAGTAGTTGGCACATTTTGTTTGAGGCTCTAAGTGGGTTGTGTGGGTCAGTAAATTGGAGGAACATGCAGTTCCAGTGAGGGCACGCTCGCAAGGGCGTAGGACCTCAGAACCAAGGCATTTTCCACCATGTGGAACACCATGATTTTGGAGTAGAGGTGGACCATCAGCTCACCAATTCACTAGGGAGAGTTTATTTACCACCTCTTATTAACTCTTTGGAAGAAAAGCTTCATCAAGTTACATTGTTGGTGAAGTAACTAGCTTGAGATTGACATGAGGATCATAACAACGTAATCGAGTTATGAACGAACTCCAACACAACTAGTGGCATATGATGGATAGCGTAGTCTCACTACGTCATGATAAAAAAGGAATTCAAGCGAGGTTGGACCATATCGAAGGCAATATGGTGCACATGGAAGCTCACATCCATGAAGCTTTTCATCCACCTCTGTTGCCTGGAAATGGACCGAATGCTCAAGATATGAGTAATTTAGCTAATCAACGATGATTTTTTGTCTCATTTTGGTTCTTGGGATATTTTGGTTAGTTTGGGATATCTACATGTGGTCTCATAGTTTCCTCTTATTATTTTCATTGTTTTTTTGCCACTACCTTCTGGCCAACAAGTCTAGTCTGAATGTGACCAGAATTTTTTTGCAATCAAGCTTCTCACGATATTTTCTAGAAAAAAAATTCTTAAAAAAATATATATATATATATATTGTTGTTGTTGTATAGCTAAAATTGATTTTATTTATATAATTTTTTATATGGGGGAAACATCTTCTAAATCAATTCAAAAGAGTTAGTAATCTTCATCATTTGTGTAAGAAATTTTTCGGTGAAAATCACATGTAAGAAATTTTTTGCCGACGTGTTTCGAACCAACCAGTGTGGTTCATCATCAGGACAAGATGAGAAATCTAATCAAGAAACCTAATTAAATAAACAAGGAAAGCTCCAACTAGCTGTTGTAAAAAAATGGCTAGTTTGACTAGAATAATAAATTAAATTAAATTTCATCATATTATATTATATTTCACTTTAATTTTATTATATTTTAATTTTAAATATAATTTAATATTAATGTTTTAATTTAAATCTAATTTAATATTAATGTTTTTTAATAAATTTTATATTAATATAATTTTTATTTTTATTATTTTAATACTTTGAATTATATGTTAAAAAGAAATAATAAATAAAATAAAAATAAATAAATAGATATAATAATAATAATAATATAAATAAATAAATAACTAAATAAAACAATAATAATAATAAATATAAAAATAAATAAATAAAATTTAATTTAATTTATTTAATAGCTAATTTAAATCATAATATAATAAGGAAGATACTCATAAGAAAAATTATAATCATAAAAGTCCTAAGAATCATAAAAATAAACCAAAAGGAACAGACAAGGGGAAAGAAAATGGGAGCGAGAGGGGAGGAAACGACAAGAGGGAGCACGTAAGAGGAGGGAAAAAAGACAACTAAGAGTGAAGGGCGGGAATCCAGCATCTACTGTCACTCCACTTATCATCCATGTTAAGGTTGATTGGCCTCTTTTCAATTTCCAAGGTTCCCTCAACTTGCGGTGGTGGAAATGGTCATTCCTCGCAATAACCTCAACATTTTCATACATATGTGATGATTTGTCTTTTCAGCATGCTTTGCTAAGGCAGAGGACCGAGATCTACTATGTCTAAGGTCAACGATATGTTTCTGAATTCTTTGATTAATTGATTGGCCAGTTTCACCAATGCTGAAAAGACAAATCATCACATATGTATTGAAAATGCTGAGGTTATTGCAAGGATTGACCATTTCCACCACCGCAAGTTGAGGGAAGCCTTGGAAATTGAAAAGAGGCCAATCAACCTTAATAGGGATGATGGGTGGAATGTCAATAGATGTTGGATTCTCACCCTTCACTCTTAGTTGCCTTTTTTTCCTCCTCTTATGTGCTCCCTCTTATCGTTTCCTCCCCTCTCGCTCCTGTTTTCTTTCTCCTTGTCTGTTCATTTTTGTTTATTTTTATGATTCTTAGAATTTTTATGTTTATGATTTTTCTTATGAGTATCTTCCTTATTATATTATGATTTAAATTAGCTATTAAATAAATAAAATAAAATAAAACAAAAAAATATTTATTTATTTATTATTTATTTATTTTTATTTTTATTTTTATTATTGTTTTTATTTAGTTATTTATTTCTTTATATCATTATTATTATTGTATTTATTTATTTATTTATATTTTTTTTATTTTATTTTTTTAACCTATAATTCAAAGTATTAAAATAATAAAAATATTAAATTTATTAAAAAACTTTAATATTAAATTTAATTTAAATTAAACCATTAAAATTAAATTATATTAAAATTAAAATTAAAATATAATAAAATTAAAGTGAAATATTATTCTAGTCAAATTAGCCATTTTTTTACAATGGCTAGTTGGAGCTTTCCTTGTCTATTTAATTAGGTTTCTTGATCAGATTTCTCATTTTGTCCTAATGATGAACCACATTGGCTGGTTTGCATCGGCAAAAATTTTCTTACATGTGATTTTCACCAAAAAAATTTCTTACATAATTTATAGATCACAGAAGCCAAATTCCTAATCTTCATCATATAATTGTTTAGTATAAAAAACCACATGAAAGAAATTCCCTTGTTCTCTATAAAGCTACAACAAACCACTTATATAAAAGGTTACCCATCCTTAAAAAAATCATAATAAACCAAAAAACAAACCATAGTAAACTATAGTAGTGCATATATCACCATTTGACAACAATGTTGACATTAAAAGTATACATTGTTGAATGATTAACTTCATCGTCTATAAAATGTTCAAACTCTCATAAAAATGTGTGGTGGAGATTTATTTAATAAGGACCTTATTTTTTTACGTGATGAAGACATTCTTCTATCTCAGGTATCTCATATATAATTGACATCAAATTTCGCGCTATCTTCATTGTTTGTAATTGTATGAAAAAAAAACCATTAAAAAAAATAAATTAAGTATTGTTTAAAAAAATGTAATTGTTATTAAGAAAAAAATCATTCCCAAATTATGAGTGACAAGATCAATAGCATTCTATGTACGAAGCAAAGTTAAATACATTATAAAAAAAATACTTTGAAATCGTTAGGAACTACAATATGTCAATATGTATTCTTTCAAGAAAAGTTGAAATATAAACACGGGAAATAGGACTTTTTCTAGAACTACTCATTATATAAAATATATATTGAAAGGAGCAACATTTTCCCCAACTAACATTATGTAGATATAAATGTGGCTAGAGGAAGTTGACATTTGGCCATGATTATTCCATGCTTACACTCAAATTATTAACTTTGATATTAAATTTTCATTTTATCAAGCTTTATATGTTCAAATTTGGAATCAATGGGCTTATTGGCATGTATGTGCCAATTTCTTGGAATTCTACATTATTTGATTAAGCTTATAGAATAAACCATTAAAGAAAAATAAATTTGGTGTTGATTGCATGACATAGTGCATTGAATATTTAATTACACAAACTTTCATTGAATTATATAAATAATTTACAATAATTAAAAAAATGGTAACTTTCGTAACTCTCAACAATATCAACATAAAATAATTTAAGTTGAAAAAGTCAAACATGAAGGTGTACATTCTGAGATGTAGATCTCTCAATATTTCTATGTTCTTTTGAAGAAAGTAGTTTCATTTTGTTATCCATGCTTTTCCTTCACTTTGAGCGAAGTTGTCCAACATTTTCAAATTGTGGTTTGCCCTTACTTTAATTTCTTTAATTACCATGTCGTGTATTTTTACTGTGTGGACTCAAAAAACTATGTTTTCTCTTAGTAATGATTCTAGATGAAGACATGGCAATGGAAAATTTTGATTTATCTCTTCACTTAATTGGTAAATAAGCTCTCCCTGATTTTTGGAAATTAATTCCAACTGTTGCATGCAGAAGTAGGTCGGCGAGTTTAATTGTTGATGGGAGAGGTAAAGGACAGCGGAAGCAATCTCCAGTTTTCGAACTTACACGCTACCTCCTCCGCATTCAAACCATTCATCTACTTCATTAAATCTTCCACCGACCACACTTAACGCACAGCCAGCCTCATTCCGATGGCATCCAATATAGGTTGTGAAGGTTGAAGTTGACCCACCAGAGAAGGTGATGTCACCTTCTTCTGAACCAATCAAAGGAGGTTCGTGGGGTAAAGAAACATGCCCTTGCATAATATTTTGACTCCACAAAATGTACAATGTTAAATATTTTTTTTTGTTTTTTTATTTGCCGCGACATATGTTTTATTTCGTATGATTAAAACTTAGGTTATATATATATAAGCTTTGTAATAGACAAAATATAGTGAGCGCATTGACTGTGTGAAAAATCCCGAAGACATAAAAGAAGACAGAGAGCACTGTGTGCATAGCAGTGAAAGCAAGACAGAGAGGGAGCAGAAAATAAGTTTTTTTATTGAAGCGTTTTGTGTTGTAGCAGCCAAAAGAAGTCTTTCATTTTGTAAATCCAGAACACAGTAGTTCTGAAGAAAGTTTTAATTTTGTAACAGTCCAGCATTTCTTTTTAATAGAAACAGAGTTTTTACTCCATCTCTCTCTGTGCACAATTTTTATGTTGATCTCTCTGTGTTAGTAGAGGATTTTTTTTTTTCCTCTTAGTTGTTTGGAATAACCAGAAATTCCAACATGGTATCGGAGCTAGTCCAGGCTCTTTTCATTTACCAAAGAAGCTGAAGGAAGGAAGAAAAATCTTGTTGAAGTTTTCTCCAGCAGTGTGAAGATTCAACAAAGTTAGATATTTTCCAAAACAAATTTTTGTGTTTGTTTTTTTTAAAAAAGTGCAGTCCAAAGAAGTCTTTTTAGAGACAGAGTTTATCTCTCAGCAGAGAGACAATTTGTTTGGAAACACGGTCAAGTTTTTTAAGCATAGTCCAATAAGCTAGCAATGGCAGTTGCCAACACAAGCACGAGTATGGGAAATACTCAACTCCCACAGTTCAATGGGAAGAACTATGACTATTGGGAAATCACAATGAGAGCCCTGTTTGCCTCTCAAGATTTATGGGAGCTAGTTGAATATGGTTTAGAAGAAGCAGCAGATGAATAAGCATATAATGCCTTAACACAGGCAGAGAAGGATTTGCTGAAGAGTAATAGGAAGAAGGAATCAAAATCCCTCTTCTATCTCTATCGGGCAGTGCATGAAAGCATATTTCCAAGAATTGCAGTGGCCAAGAAGTCCAAGGATGCATGGGATACCCTCCAGACAGCCTACCAAGGTATGGAGGAGGTAAATACAGCAAAGCTTCAATTAATGAGAAGAGATTTTGAAGTCATTTGCATGAAAGATTCTAATACAATAGACTCATTCTTCACATTGTTGATTGGGTTGGTTACCCAAATGAGATCTCATGGAGATACCATAGAAGAGAGAAGAATATTGGAGAAAGTGTTGAGGAGCTTACCCTCAAGATTTGATGTGATAGTCACAACCATTGAAGATATAAAGGATCTCTCAAAGTTTACTGTCGATGAGCTTCATGCATCATTGATGACACATGAAAAAAGATTGGGCAGAATAGAAAACTCATCTTTGGAGCATGCCTTCAAGACCCAAATCTCCTTTGGAAGAGGAAGAGGTCAAGGAAGATAAAACTATAGAGGTAATGTAAGAGGCAGAAGGCAAAACAAAGGAAGAAACAGCCCTGCAAGTTCAAGTGGAAGGGGCAGCAATCAAAGTCAGAATCAAAGCCAAGGCAGTAGCCAGCAAGGTGGACAAAATCAAGCACATGGACAAAGGTATGATAAATCCCAAATCCAATGTCATTACTCTAAGAAATATGGCCATTATGCCAATGAATGTAGGAAGATACAGAGTGACATGGGTAATAGACCCAGTGCTAACTTTACAAAATAAAATATCAGTCAAGAGAAGTTGTTTTTAGCATGTAATTTGGCTGAAGAAAAGAATGAAGATATATGGTTTCTAGATTCAGGATGTAGCAACCATATGACTAGAAACATTTCTATGTTTTCCATGATTGATGAGAATGTGAAGTCTCAAATAAAATTGGGGATAGATAGTAAAGTCTTTGTCATGGGAAAAGGCAGAGTGAGTGTTTTAACAAAGAAAGGAGAGAAGAAATCCATATCAGATGTTTAATATGTGCCTAGTATGAAGTTTAACCTTTTGAGCATTTGACAGCTCATTCAGAAAGGCTACAATGTATTCTTTGAAGATGATGTATGCACCATCATGGATAAACCACCAAGCAAGCAATGCATTGCACAAGTGAAGATGACAAGAAACAAAATGTTTCCTCTCAAAATGAGAGCAGATTTGAAGAAAGGAGCTGAAATGGCAACAGTGACACAAGAGACATTCCAAAGAGAAGCAAAGGATGAAAACTGGTTATGGAATTTGAGATTTGGACATCTCAACTTTGGAGGTCTAAATTTGTTGCATATGAAAGGAATGGTAAAGGTATTACCACTGATTGAAAAACCAGACAGCCTATGTTAAGGTTGCATCTTGGGAAAACAACACAGAGAAAGTTTTCCATCAGGAAAGAGCATAAGGGAAAAGGCATCGTTAGAAATAGTCCATTCTTATTTGTGTGGAACAATGCAAACACCATCATTAGTAGGCAGCCACTATATGCTGACCTTTATTGATGATTTCACAAAAAAAACTTGGGTTTATTTCTTGAAGTTGAAAAGTGAAGTGTTTGAGAAATTATGCCACTTTAAAGCTCTAGTTGAGAATCAAAGTGGGCAGCATATCAAAGTCTTAAGAACATACAGAGGAGGAGAATACATCTCCAAATAATTTCTATGTTTTTGGAGAGAAAATGGGATTCGTAAACAATTTACAACAAGGTATACACCACAGCAAAATGGAGTCGTTGAAAGGAAAAATAGAACCTTCATGGGCATGGTAAGAAGTATGTTGAAGGAAAAACATTTTCCAAATGAATATTGGGCTGAAGATGTACATTGTGCAGCATATATCTTGAATAGATTCCCAACAAAGAGTGTAATGAACAAAGTTCCTGAAGACGCATGGAGCGGCATGAAACAGCATGTCACCCACATGAGAGTATTTGATTGTGTGGCTTATGCATAGATTCCATATCAGCTAAGGAAGAAGTTGGCCAGTAAGGGGGAGAAGTGCATATTTTTTGGATACAGTGAAGAATCCAAAGCATACAGATTATATAACCCATCTATCAAGAAGTTTATGATAAGCAGAGATGTACAATTTATTGAGGAAGAAGCTTGGGATGGAAGCATTGAGAAAACAATAAATGTAAAATTTGTTTGTCTCATGATGATGAGGAGGAAGAAATGGCTGAAATACATCCCTCATTAGAAGCACCACCTCTACCAACACAAGGACAGCAATGAACACCACAAGCAGGTATGAGAACACCATTGAGAAGTGATGACAGTGCTTCTCCAAGCACATCATAAGGAGCAGATTTGAGTACTTCTACAAGCACGATTTCAGCAAGTGAAAGAGGAACCAGATTAAGAAGTCTGAATGAGATTTATGATCAAGATGAAGATATGAAATCTTTATTTGCATTGTATTGTCATGTAGATGATCCTATTAATTTTGAAGAAGTTGTAAAAGATAAGAAATTGATAGATGCTATGGATGAAGAAATAAATTCCATAGAGAAAAATAAGACATGGGAATTAGTTGATCTCCCAAAAGGCAAAGAAGTAATTGGAGTAAAATGGGTTTGTAAAACCAAAAGAAATGCTGAAGGTAATGTTGAAAGGCATAAGGCCAGACTTGTTTTCAAATGCTATAAGTAGCAACAAGGAAGACACTATGAGGAAACTTTTGCACCAGTTGCAAGAATGGAAACAGTAAGAGCAGTGTTTTCCATAGCAGCACAACATAAGTGGAAAGTTTACCAAATGGATGTGAAATCAACATTCCGAAATGGAGTATTTATGGAAGAGGTATATGTTGAACAACCTCTGGGATATGAGAAAGAAGTCCAAGAGCACAAAGTCTACAGATTAAAGAAATCTCTATATGGGCTGACACAAGCACCAAGAGCATGGTACAGTAGGATAGATTTCTATCTACTAAAAAATGGGTTTGATAAATGTGAAGGAGAACCCACATTATACATCAAAGAGAAATATTTTAAGATGCTCATTGTTGTTTCGTATGTTGATGATGTTATATTCACAGGTAATGATTCTTACCTCATTGAGAATTTTAAAACAGTGATGAAGGATGAATTTGAGATGACTGATATGGGATTGCTGAGATACTTCTTAGTAATAGAAGTAGAACAAAATGAAAATAAAATTTTATTTCTCAAGCAAAGTATGTTAAAGAAGTTTTGGAAATATTTAACATGCAGGATTGCAAAGCAACAATTACTCCTACAGTGATGGGATTGAAGCTAAGAAAAGAAGACAACAATAATGATTTTGATCCAAGTTTGTATAAGAGCATAGTTGGCAGCCTCATGTACTTGACTGCAACTAGGCCTGATATGCATGATGTAATTTTAATTTCCAGATTTATGGAAAGGCCAAAGGAGGCACATTGGCAAGTAGCAAAAAGAATTCTGAGGTATGTGAAAGGAATAAAGAGGTATGATATTTTATACACCACTTCAAAAAAAATTGAATTGATTGGATATACTGACAGTGATTGGGTTGGAAGTATAGATGACAGGAAAAGCACCTCTGGATATGTTTTTCAAATGGGATCAGGAGCCACCTCATGGGCTTCTAAGAAACAGCCAATTGTGGCTTTATCAACAGCAGAGGCAGAGTATGTGGTAGCTACAGAAACAGCATGTCAAGCAGTATGGATGAGGAGAATGTTGAGAAGTTTGTGTCATGAACAGGTAAAAGGCACAATAGTTTATTGTGATAATAGCTCAGCTATAGCTTTATCCAATAATTCAGTGTTTCATAAGAGAAAGACACACATTGATGCCAAGTATCACTACATCAGAGAGTTAGTGAACAATGGAGAAATTGTTTTGCAACATTGCAGAACAGAAGAGTAGTTTTTTGATATATTAACAAAACCATTGGGGTAGAAGATTTTTAATTATTTAAGAAAATGTTTGGGCATGGAAGAGAATAGAAATTGTAATTAAGGGGGAGTGTTGGAAATTAATTCCAACTGCTGCACGCAGAAGCAGGATGGCGAGTTTAATTGCTGATGGGAGAGATAAAGGACAACATCATCAATCTCTAGTTTTCAAACTTACACGCTACCTCCTCTAAATTAAAACCATTCATCTACTGCATTAAATCCTCCACCAACCACACTTAATGCGCAACCAGCCTCATTCTGATGGCATCCAATATGGGCTACGAAGGTTGAAGTTGACCCACTGGAGAAGGTGATGTCACCTTCCTCCGAACCAATCAAAGGAGCTCTGTGGGGTAAATAAATAGGCCCTTGCATAGTATTTTGACTCCATGTAATGTACAATGTTAAACGTTTTTTTTGTTTTCTATTTTCCGCGACATATGTTTTATTTCATATGATTAAAATTTAGGTTATGAATATTTTATAATATATATATATATATATATACATACATACATATAAGATTTGTAATAGATAGAATATAGTGAGCACATTGACTATTTGAAAAAGCCTGAAGGTAGAAAAGAAGACAGAGAGCATTGTGTGCGTAGCAGTGAAAGCAAGACAGAGAGGGAGTAGAAAACAAGTTTTTTTTTGTTGAAGCGTTGTGTGTTGTAGTAGCCGAAAGAAGTCTTTCATTTTGTAAATTTAGAACATAGTAGTTCTGAAGAAAGTTTTAATTTTGTAACAGTCTAGCATTTCTTTTTAATAGAAATAGAGTTTTTACTCCATCTCTCTCTGTGCACAATTTTTATGTTGATCTCTCTGTGTTAGCAGAGGATTTTTTTTATTTCCTCTCAGTTGTTTGGAATAACTAGAAATTCCAACACCAATCGGGGTGCATAGAGGAGAATAGTGCCTTGAGATTTACGTTGCAATGAATAATACCAATGGCAATGTCGAAGGATGACCACCTTACCACCCATACGTGTGAATGAAATATAGTGGAGAGTCCGACGGGTCGTGGCAATTTAATACGCCTATTCGAAGTTGTCAATCTCATAACCTGGGTAAAGAGAGGAATAAAAGTTTTCAGTGTGCAAGTGGCTTGGTCTGGCATGAGATGGTAAGAGAGATAGTTTAGTGTCTGGTCCTTCCAGCTCCGTAATGTGCACAGTGGCATGCATCGCAAAGAGACATCACTTTTTCAGGTATTGGAATTGGTCTTTGGGTATGTATTCAATTTTCACCCCTTGTTCCCTCAGTTGTGGTTTTCTCGACTAGTTCTATACGGGTATGGTCATGTTGATATTAGTAATTGGAAAATGGGTCAACTTCATAACAAAAACTTGGCAACAGGAAGAATTTTTTTAGGGATTGTTTTCTCTCTACATGATGTTTCTATGACGGTTTCCTCCCTTTTTGGTATTCTCATGTCTCGAATGGGCATGTTTGTTCGAAAATAGGTTCATCATTGTTTAGGAAAGGATTGGGTCGCTGATAGTCAGGGTTATCTGTTGCTCGCGCCCATTCTACACCTTACAATGGACAAGCCTGTCTTGAATTTGGTTTGTAGTATTTATATTGGGGCTCGTAAGTTTTTATGGCTCAGGGAGCTGAATTTGGTTCATTGGTCTTACAGTTGGAATATATTACTATACCCTTATTTATTTTGTACTTCTCTTGTGTATGCCATGCTGAACAGTGGAATCTGCAAGTGTTGGGGAATGCCTAGGCTGATTTTCTATTTCCCTTCAAGGTGTTTGCCTAACTGTTAATATTTCTTGTATTTTTTTAACTTAAATGCTTCAGGTTCTATTAATTTCTTTGGGATTTGGGGACATGGGCTTGGTATCTGGACTTGGTCTCTGGCTTCTCCCTCAATTCCTCTTGTTTTACTTTTCAATTATCAAGTAATCGGAAGTATGTTCAGGCCAGCCACATGTGTGGGATCCTCTGGTAATGGATTCCCTAGCCACGACAGACGAAAGGGCAATCAAGGAAATACGGGATCCTCCTCTGCTCAACCATCCAAGAAAGGTGGTCGTCGGATAGACTCCCAAGTCATTCACAAAGCGTTCCAAGCCTAAAGTGTGGGCACACCTACTCAGGTAAAAAAAATGATTTCCTCTTGGGAATTAGAATTAAACCAATGATTTGTGAATGAATTTCCAGTGGAGGACTAGAGGCTTCTAGCTCCTAATCCAATCTTGATTTCCTCTTGGGAAGTAGAATTAAACTAGCGATTTGTGAATGAATTTCCAGTGGAGGACTCGAGGCTTCTAGCCCCTGATCCAGATCCAGGCCACACCCGTGGAAACACGACTCAATACAATCAGACTGTATATCTTTATTAGATCATGAATAATCTTCTCACGAAAGCCATCATGACTCTGCTGACCAATGCAGGAAAATAGGGTCCTGGTTTACAAGATCTTCAGAAGGAAATGCAGATCTTCAGAAGAAAATATAGTTGATCCAATTTCAGATACAACACCATAATATCTGATTGAGTAGAATAAAAAAACATATCCTTTGCTTCTCTCAGTCATAATTACCAGGTTCTAGTGCAAAGGACCCTACTCGAGTGGAGTCCTCAGAATATGAATAAGGTTTCCTTTTGTGGTGTTAATTTTGGTTAATTTAATGATGTATATGTAGGATAGAAATTATTATGATAGATAAGAAGTTCAACATAGTATTTTGTTCTTAGAAATTAAGGCTTATAATGCTTATTATGATAGAATTAAAGTCCTCGGATTATGAATAATGTTTCCTGTTGTGGTGTTAATTTTGGTTAATTTTATGATGTATATGTAGGATAGAAATTATTATGATAGATAAGAAGGTCAGCATAGTTTTTGGTTCTTAGACATTAAGGCTTATAAGGTTTATTATGACAGACTTAAAGTCGTGAGGTTTTGGAGTGCTTATAATGCTTTTCGGTGGGCCAACAAACCTAGTTTCCCAATGGGAAGGTTGAGGCTAGAGATTGTCTTTTTATGTATGTATCATGCTCTTGAAAATGAATGAAAAAGGAGTACCTACTAAGCTTACAAAAAAAAGGTAAATCAGATCATCAATTGCTTCTAAATGCTCCAAATTTGTAGGGGCATTGTTTAATATATCCCTTTATCTTTTGTTGATTGATGCACATACAAATTTTGATCTGTTGACCTCATATATTGAATTGTTCAATGTTGTAGTTTCAAAATGATTGAATTATTCAATGTTGTAGTTTCAAAATAAATGGGTTCTGATCAAATAGGTACATGGTGAATGTTTTTTGGGTCTTTTAATAGTGGGAACGTTCTACCTATTTGATTTAAATTAACTAAAAATATAATACTTTAAATAATTGGACTAAAAAAAATTGGCAACAAGTTAATGTCCAAATCATGTTCACTAACACGCATTTGGAACATTTGGAATTTTAAGATATGATTACAAACATTGTCATTCAATGCACAATCATAAATACAAAAATTAAATTTGAATCTTGTGTATATGAAATTATACCATGTGTAAGGAGTATCCTTATTTTGGCTACGAACCATAAATCCTTTTATACTCTTAGGGTCATGCACACAATATTCATCTCGTATTTGAATTTCTCTAGACTTGGAGAGATTCTCCTATTTCTTACACTTTATAAGTCTTATAACTCATATTTCTTTTAAACATTGATTATGTGTAACACCCTCCTCCCACACTTACTCAAGTTTACCAGTCCACCAGAGTAAATATCTAACAAAGAGTTACTATGATATGATTCAACATCCTAGATCACCTTAAGGAAGTGGAATCTACAAAAAAAAAAAACATTATTGACTTCCTCCAGGTGCTATAAGACCCCCAAGGGCTAAACGACCCTTCCAGGTGCTCAAACCATGAGATAAATTTTCTTTTCATTGATTTGGACTCTTATTCGCATGCAAAATATTGCATCCATGTGACTATAGGCCTCTAGTTGCATGCATAACCACTACAAGGGTGTGACTACAATCTTTTTCAGCCAGTTTTGTGCCTGGGACTGTGAAATTGGTGCCACATTTTAAGGGCTAGACTCCAAGTCACTTCCTAGAACTTGATGAAACTTTCCAAAAAAAATAAATGACACAAAGACAAATCCTCTAACATAAAATGTGATCAAGGACTTGACCTATCCACGCCCAACCATGATAGACATTTCATCAAACATATGGAAGACATGTAATCTACAGGTCATGAATACATAATTAAAAATAGGGGTCTTATACATATCTGAGAATCATCAAGAATGTCCTCTCATAATATTTGCAATAACATTTGTTAGTTCATGCATTCATCAACCATTCATATATTCATCAAACATGTCAAGATCCGTAGAAAATATGCATCATGTAACTAGCATATAATCAACATATAAACCAAAAAATAACCAACATAAAAACCATGGAAACTCAGTCAAAATATCACCATAATAATCTATACATGTATACATGAATATCAATATAAACTTCCTCTTATTAACATATGAAAATTCCAACCAAGTCAGGTACTTCCACGTACCACCCGACCATATACTACGTTGAATCAAATATTTCTTTCATCCAATCACACTCGTGTCATATTCCAAGCATGAAAGTGGGATATAATGGAATAATGAAAACAAACCAAACCAAGGCTTCTAGAGGCCAAACCGCCTCAACCCTCAACCAGTTGTTCTACCTCATGGTCGGAAATCACTAACCATCACTAGATCAGTCTCTACCCAAGTTTTCCAAGGCTTCAGAGTGTTTTTTTCAACCCAGCTTCCAGGACTAGAAACTCAACCCACATTTGTCACTAGGCTCCAGATCATTTGTCCAAGAAACGACAAGGCTAGGCAAAACCATTATCAATCCAGGAAATCCTCCATTCCAATGACAGCTCATAACCAATAAACTGCATGCATGTACCATGCATGCCAAAACTAGCAAGGAAACCATACATGCAACTTGATACCTGCAAAGAAATCTAGTTGTAGTTGATGATCCTATTATCCCCTTTCACTTTCCTACTTTTCCTCTGCCTTCTTTTCCAAATCCAATGTGCTCCAAGAATGCTCCAAGAAAACTCTAAGCGTGCAAGAGTAAGAGAGAGAGATAATAAAATGAGAGCTCCACCCAAAACTTGTCAAAAGGCCATGAACTGATCCTTAGAAGCCTTTTTATCATTGAAGCCTCTACTTTCTTCAATTTCCATTATTTTTCCTTCAATTTCCTCCTCATGCAATTTTGTGACCTTTCACCTTCTTTTTCTCCTATTTTCCTTTATTTTCATAAATAAATGCCAATTAATGCCTCTTTCCTTTTCCAATGCCTTTGCCAATTCCTTATCCATAATAAAAATAAAGTGACACCCACCCACCATTCATCTTGGAATACGTATCCCATGACCTTGGTCTTATATTTTTTACATGGATTTTTAACTAGGGTTTTTACAGAACCCTCCCCCTTGGGGAACATCGTCATCGTTGTTCAATGGAACATACCACCAGCAAGACCACTGAAAGAAAAACATACTACCCATGGAGATTTATAACACAACTCGTTGCAATATTTACAATGACCACCTGCTGAAAACAAAACATCATATAGTTACTTACTGGAGCTTTATAACACAACTCATTACAGTATTTACAATAACAACCACATATACTGGTGCACATTTTCTTCAACCAAAAAATAATCATACTGCCTATGGAGATTTATAAATCCATCTCGATGTAGTATTTACAATAATATACACATATGCACATTTTCTCAACCTAAAAATTAAAGGATATGATGTATGCATCATCACTAAGGGAATCTAGAGGCTCACATATCCGCCCTCAAAAGTAGCACCAGGGTTCACCTCCTTCCCAAGAATTCCATAATCCACTTCCAAAATAAAATATGCATCCAATGTCTAATGCTAAAATCCTCACTCTACTTGTTCTCTCAAAGAACATTTACTGGCTCATTATACCAGGGTACACTCCCAATGTGCATCTGATTCCATCTGGCAATGCTAATGATAAAAAAAAATTCATTCCCTAGCCTTCCCTTATCTACTACACAGTCCCTCAAGAAATATAGTCAACCCCTTTCATGTAGTCACTCACCTTCCAAGTTCTGCGGGCATCCAATTCTCTTCTACATAGTCCCCCGGGCGACCCCTCCCTTGTAAGATTTCCTCGCATCAAAAGGTCCAAAAACCAAGGCATATATCTGCCTCAAAAACATCATATCGGTCACAGAATGATCATGGAAATCAATGGACACTATTGGGTACCAATGTCCCACAATGGCCCTGCTCCTAAAGTGCTTTACCTGCATACTGTTGCATATTTCAATTCCTTTTGTTGTTGTTGCTAATATTCTTGCAGTCAGTTCCAAACACCCAAACTGGGAATTTTTATGCTCTCTTGTACCAAGAACATAACTACCATTAGATTCAAAATAAATTGAAATCAATTCACATCATACCTTATTGGTGGCCTATCAATAAGGTACACTTATAATTTTGTTCACTTTCTGTCACAACAAGTCAAACTAGTTGTTTGATCAAATCATCATGTCTAAACATATCACATCTAGTTATCTCAATGAAACCATCATATATCAAATGTAACCATCATAAATAATAGTCATAGATCACATGCATAATAAAACTAAAATAAATATGGATACTTATCCTTCAATCGATCCTTTTCTTCCACCTTTGTCCTTTGTCCTTTTTGTACACGCACTAGTTCAGTTTCCATACCCGACCAACACACAGTGCCTTCTCTTCAACCATGTACCCATGCACAAAGTGTGCATCACACACATACAACCACACATGACATAAAACACAATACAATACATGTGCCAACACCTGAAATGCAACACATACACCTACACCCAGCATACAACACAACACATACACTTGCATTCGGTGTACGAAACAAAAAATACCCCTACACCTGGTGTACAACACAACACAATACATACATCTACATCCAGTGTACAACACAACACAATACATACACCTACATCCGGTGTATAACAAAATACATATACATACGCAAAGTACAACACAACGAATACACATGTCACGATACCACGACTACGCAATGCATATACATAGTACCACATGTACACAAAACATGTACAACATTCACACAATACCATATGTGCACAACACAGCATGTATGACATGCACACGCTACCACATGTACAACATGTACACAGTACCACATGTACACAGCACCACCTGCACAACATGTACACAACACCACATGTACACATTGCCACCTGCACAACGTATACACAACACCACATGTATACAACACCACTTGCACAACGTGTACATATCACCACATGCATGAAATGTACATAGCACCACATGTGCACAACACCACATGCATGACATGTACACAGAACCACCTGCACACAACACCCCATGTACAACATGTACGCAGAACCACATGCACACAACACCACATGTACATAGAACCATATGTACAACATGCACACCATGACATATGTACACATCACTGCATATGCAACATGCACAAATCACCATATGTACAAAACACTACATATCCAACATGCACACAGTGTAGAAATTAATGTGGATTCAAAACTGCTCATGTAATGTACTAAAACATAAGACTCAAATCTACTCTACCAATCTACGGAAGTAAATTCATGATCGAGAACAAGAATCAGTAACATGCATCAAGATTCAACACACATACACAAATATTTATCTAGGGGAAAACAACTTCTCAAAACCCCTTACTATATATATTGCATTAATAAAATAATATGGATGAATACAACATGTTATGCTCAACCTTGAGATCAACCTACAGTTGTATCTTCTATACTTTGCTTGACTAACTAACCTTGGCCAACACTTAGACAAATTTCAAAGCCTCCAAGCTCTTATTTCTTTGTGTTGTTTCCTTGGGAATTAGGCCCCAATTAATTATGAAATTCCTCAATGAGAATTATGCAATTCCTTTAGGTCTTCCTTTTACTGCGTGCATGAGTTGTACAATTTGGAATATTCTACAATTGATAGTACATTGTGTTGAATTTTGCAACAAGAAACAATGAAGGAGGCATCCTAAAACATCATCCTTGATCCTAGTTGGAAATAATCACCTAAACTAGGTGGGGCCCACATAGGTTATTTTTAGGTGTATGTCTATTTTTAGACATGGTGAGAATATTCTATATGTAGCAGGAGACTATTTGTAGATGGTTCGTCAAATGTGAGAAATAGTTTAAAATCTATTTTTAGAAGATTGGGCGAAGTATATTTATAGATCATTGATCTAAAAAATAGATGCATGTCAATTATTATTAGCTCTTAATAATAATCAGACTCTAAACAGTAACTTATTCTCTTAGAGCACTTAATTTCAGTATACAGATTTTTCAAATCAGTGGGCTGAAGTAATTACGCAATTCCTAAGGGTTTACTGGAGTTCATGCATGGAGGACTCAGTTAGAACTGAAGTGGAAAAGTTATGACAGAGTTGGAGGAGTAGTTATGGAGTTGTATTCAGTTTAACTCAGTTAGACTCAGTTGAGCTAGTTGTATCTAATCTAACTGAATGATACACTAGTGAGAGTGGAGTGAATTAATTAGTTAATTAATTCACAAATAATAACTCATTAATCAACTGAACAATACAGCAATTAACTACAATGCATGTCAGATCTAGTGGAGACCCAGTGCAGAGATAGGTGAAAGGGTGAGATAGACTATCTGTTGTGACCATAGTGATGCATTGATTGCATCTACATATACATTGGAGATGCCAATGATAATTAACGCAGTCAAGGAGAGTGGGATTGCATCAAATTGGTATATTTAATCAGCTTGGATTGTGCAGTGGAGGCAGGCTATCAGGAGGTAGAAATCAGTGCATGGATTTGCAGATTTCTTCATGATAGTGTGTGACGATTGATTGTCCTGAGAGCTTGATGTACTAAGCTTTGTATGAGATTGTTACATGATCTCCATGATACACAATATATGATAGTTGGGGTTTTTAGCTTTAGGCTTTCCCGTTAAACAACTGTGTTATGTGTGTTTTTATTGCTTCATGTGTTTTGCAATTGTTGATTAAATTTCCGCAAGAATTATAGTGGAAGGATTATGTATTTAGCAAGAAGATAAATATTGTTAGATCAGGAGAGTCCGGATATATACATGCATATTGTATACTAATTTCTACACATTTCCCTTGAACTCCAATCTCAACTGGGTAACTCAAATTTTGTGCATGCATGAGTTAATTTAGGTTGATTGATCAATTAAATGGTTGATCATTGAGTACACACCCCACTACTAGACCCCTAACTACTTCCTCCAACAGTTGGAACTAGTTTAACTTACCATAACTCAATTAACTGAATTAAATTGTTACAACTCAAATTAACTCAACCTAGGCTCTTAAAATTTAGGAATCAATGTACACAAGTAAATTTAATCCTCCGACTCAAATTAACTAATCTAAATAAGTGAAAATAACTAATATAAATTTTATAAGTTGTTTGCTCACATGGAATTTCAATTTTTCTCCTAATTTAATCAAAGGAAAAAATAAATTAGGAATTTCTTGGTGCATTTTCAACACTCCCTCTCAGCAAGAAAGGGATTATCAGATTTTTGAAGCCTATTTTTGTGGAACTTAAATTTTCCTTTTGACATGGCCTTTATCAAAATATTTTCATCTTGCTTCTTTTTTCGAATGTACTGCGACAACATGATACGCATCTACACACAATCTCAAACATAGTGGTACAAGATATCTATTGCTTGGAACAATCGTGAAAAAATAGATTCTCGGAGAGTTTGATACAACTATGATTGTCACAGTAAATCATTGTAAGCTCCATCATCTAACCAAATAACCCAACAAGAATCTTCCTCATCCATATAGCCTCACGAGTTGCTTGACTGGTAGCCATGTGCTCTTCTTCTATTGAACTGAGTGCAATTGATCTCTGCTTCTTGTCGTACCAAGAAAATATTGTTGATGCAATATTGAAGATGCATCCTGAAGTGCTCTTATGATTTGATGGACTTCCAACCCAATCTGCATCTTTGAAGCCTTGCAACTTTACCCCCTTTATCCATTTGTACCAAATTCAAAAATGAGTGGTGCCTCTGAGGTACCGTAGTACATGTTTAGTCGCCCTCCAAAATAATATGGTTGGTTGAACCATGGCATGGCTCAACTAATTGACCACATAACACAAATATGCCCAAGTGTTCACCAAATACATGAGTTAACCCACCAACTTCCTATACATGGTAGCATCCACTTCCTCACTTAAAGTGGCATCCTCTTTCCTCCAGTTTTTCACTAGAGGAGTCTCCATGGGTTTGCATCTGTCCATGTGGAACTTCTGAAGTATCTCGTTAGCATATTTTCCCTGAGAGACAAACAATTCCCCTTCTCTATTTCATACTTCCAAACCAAGGAAATAGTGCATCAACCCCATGTCCTTCATCTCGAACTCTCTTGCAAGGTCCTCCTTGAAAGACTTGATAATTTATTCATCACCGAGAAAAGTCAAGTCATCAACATAAAGAAAAATAATCAACAATTTACCTTTTACCAGAATGTGGTAAAGGTTTGCATCTGCTTCACTTTTGGTGAAGCCCAACCTGGTGAGATAGCTATTGATCCTAGTGTAACAATCACAAGGTGATTGTTTCAACCCATACAACACTCTCTTGTGTCAACACACGTGTGACTCTTTGTCAAAGGTCTCAAATCCTTCAAGTTGTTCAATGTACACCTCCTCCTCAATAAATCCATTGAGGAATGTTTTATTCACATCCATATGTTTTGTTTTCCACCTCATATGTGTAGCCAAAGTGAGAATCGATCTGATGGAAGAGTACCTTGCTACATGAGCAAAGGTCTCTTCATATTCAATCCCTTCTACATGAGAGTACCCCTTGGCCACAAACATGGCCTTGTGCTTCTCGATGCTTCTGTCTATTGCATGCTTCACCTTTTAAATCCATCTCGAACCAACTACTGACTTGTCTACAGGGCTTGGGACCACTTCCTAAACATTGTTTCTAACGATGGATTCATACTCCTCTATCATAGCACCAACCCATATTGGCTTCTCTATTTATTCCTCGAATGAGTCTGGTTCTATCTCTACTAGTTTTTTCATTAGAGCCATTTATCCTATGTACCGATCTGGTGACCTCCTGTGCTTGTGCTAGGATGTGGGTGCTCCCCTATTCTCTCTAGCATCCTATAATAATCTTTCAGCTTCCCTGGTCTGCTTCCTTCCTTCCCTAGATGTCTCTACTTGAGTGGTTGTCTCCACTCTTTTCTCCTTTACATATGGTTTCTCCACATCTTCTTGAGGTTCTTACTTCAGATTCAAAAACTCTTGATTTGCATGCAACTAAAGCTCCCTCGCAAGGGAACACTTCATTGCCTTCTCTTCATTTAACTTCACATCTCTGCAAACAACTATCATCCTAAGAGATGGAAGGAACACCTAATAGTTGTGAGGTGTATCATTGTACCCTACAAATATGCCCAACTAAGTTATCAGCTCTAGATTTTTCCTTGCTTCCTTGGAAACATGGCAATATACTAATGATCCAAAGATCATGAAGTGTGACACATCTGGTTTCTTCCCTGAAAAATCTTCTTTTGTTTTACTCATCCCGAGAATCCGATGAGGACTCTTATTCTACACATATATCGTTGTGTTTCATGCTTCATCCCACAAGTGCAAATTCAGTAGTCTTTGGTCATGCAACATTGCTTGTGTTGCTCCCACAATAATTTTGTTCTTCCTCTCAACCACCCCATTATGTTTTGGGTTATGAGTTTTTTACAACTCTCTTCGAATGTCTTCCTTTGTACAAAATATTTTAAACTCATTCGACACATATTCACCATTGTTATCGCTCCTGAGAGCCTTCACTTTTATGTCATTTTATTTCTCAACAAGTGCTTTAAACTCAACAATTTTAGAGAATGTATGGTCTTTATTCTGCGTGAAGAATATCAAGCACTTACGTGAGAAATAATATACAAATATAACATAATACCTATGCTTTTCCATGGAGGTTGTCGTGAAAGGTCCACAGACATCATAATGGATCCTTTCAAGGATTGCATGCACCCTGCTATCCTGAGCATGTAAGTTGGCTTTTGTGTACTCCCCCAAGGTATACCCTTTGCATGTATTTTTTTCTCCATTGCTCCAATGGGGAGGCCTATGGTGATCTGCTGCATGATCTTTAAATCTCCATGGTGAAAATGTCCAATTCTTCTATGCCATAATTCGTCAACATCTCGACTCTACACATTCTCCACCTTTGTGCTCAAAGCAGCACAGTATGTCATATCTAGCTGGTAGAGGTTCTTCACCTAAACCCAGATCTACTTCACTTGTCACAGGGTAATGTTTTGTAAGAAATTATTTCCTATGTTGAATATCACATCGTAGCCACAGTCTTCCAACACCGTGATGGAAACCAAATTCTTCTTTAGACCCAGAACAAACATCACATCCTTGAGCCTGAGAGGGGAGCTAGACTCACTCTGAAAAGTAATTTTATATATTATGGTCATGTTATACCTCCCATCATCTCCCATATTGATGTGCATCTGGAGGTATTTCTCCTCCAATTCATTGAAGAAATCTTTGTTCCCTGTCATATGGAATGAGGCACCATTGTCGAGATACCAAACACTTCCCATAATTATTCTTTACATGCATGCAATGAGGGTAAAATCAAGCTCTAAGTGTGAAGCTAGAGCTTCACCTATCGCTCCTCCTGAGGTCTTCTTACTTTTCTTCTTGTGTGGGAATTTTATGGCATAGTGCTTGAAATCATGATAGTGAAAGCACTTGATTTTGGACAAGTTATTTTTATTACCCCCTTGACTATAATCTCCATTGGATTGGGATTTCTTCCCTTTCACTTTATTTTCCTTTCCAGCCAAGGGATAGCTCTCCTCATCCTCAACCTTGGATGAGTTCCCATCTCTGTTTCTTTTCCTTATTTTTTCCTGCATTAAATCAAACCATAACCACTCCCAGCTTGGTAGTTTCTCTCTTCCATTTACGAAATCTTAGTAACCATGCCAACTTTTGGGAAGACCCAAGAGAGTTAAATCTACAAAATATTCTTCAAGGATAGTAACACTGGCCCCTCCAATTTCATCGTGACACTGTTTGAACCTGCTCAGGTACTGCAGAATTTTTTCGCTCTTTTGCAAATTAATACTACGAAGCTTGTCCTTGAGTACTAGCTTCATGTGGTCACTATTATTCTAGAACAATTATATCAGTTATTGCCACATTGCATGGAGTCTCTTTCCCATGGATATTAGAGACAATATCACTAGTACATTTGGGGGAAATTCTGACACTTGGTTCCGACGCTTTTGACCAAATGTCAGAAATTTCCCCAATTTTTTTCAATCCCGCCTGAAACCGTCGCTATACCGACGTTTAGAGAAAAGTGTCACAATACCGACACTTAGACAAAGTGTTGCAATTGCGACGTTTGGAGGAATACATCGCAATTGTGACACTATGCCCCAAAGCGTCGCTATTGCGAGGACTGCCTCCAAACGTCACAAGTGCGACACAAAGTCTAAGTGTCGCAATTGCGATGTTTGGAGGAATCCGTCGCAATAGCGACGCTTTGTCCACCATCGGTATAACGACACTTATATGCATGCTACATAAAAATACGAAAATTATATGTGCGCTACATAAAATGATTTTATTAAAAACTACATTAACGTCTAATATCACGTGCGCATTCGCCTTCCGCTCTTGCAGAACAGAATTCACCCTCAGCACTTGCAAAACATCATTTTCCCTCAGCATTCACCCTCTGCTCTTGCAGAACAGCATTCGCCCTCAGCTCTTGCAGAACATCATTCGCCCTCAGCATTCGCCCTCAGCTCTTGCAGAACAGCATTCACCCTCAGCATTCGCCCTCAGCTCTTGCATAACAGCATTTGCCCTCAGCAATCGCCCTGAACTCTTGCAGAACAACATTCGCCCTACATTCACCCTCAGCGTTCGCCCTCAACTGTTACAGAACATCATTTGCCCTCAGCTCTTGCAGAACAGCATTCACCCTCAACTCTTGCAAAATGGTAATTTATTACTGCAGGCCCTTCCTCCTATAGTAGGGTTGACTTTATTTGGGTTTTTTTGGTCAATTCCATTGGATTGTGTTAGGCTGTAGGGTTCTCTCTAGATGTCTTCCAATGTTCTTTCGGATGATTTTCAAAGAGGATGTGTAAGATGTGTTTGTGCTTGCATGAATTTGACTCCACCAGTTTCATGAAATTTAAGCTATGGATTTTAGTTCGACAAACTCATCCATCTCAAGTGAAGTGCAAAGTGGTAGAGAATGGGAGATAAAAAGTCATCAACTTTATCACAAGGGTAGTACTCCAGATCGAAAGTGATGAGCTTTAGTTCTCCAGATTTGGGGATTTTCTGATATTTGGGGGTTTTCTGATGACATACCAAAGGTCACATCCATACAACCATATCAAGGTCAATGTTGAGATCATTCGCATATAGATATAGGTCACTGATATATAGGGTTAATATCATCATCACTATCCATGGAAACCGAATGGTTACAAAATATGTGATTGTGGTTGGCTCATTTATAATTATTACCCATTTACAGTAGAGCACATAAACACTAAATATGGCCCGAGCAGAGCCTTTACAATAGGCAATGGAATTGCAGCTGCTTCATCAATAACCAATAGCTCCACTTGAGAAAACTTTTCATAATCTTGGGGCTGGATATACTGCAGAGCAAACTATTGTAGTTATCATTCGTGCTCCAATATATTAATATACTTTTTACATTGAACTGAAGAAAGGGAAACAAGCAAATGCTAGCCATCATACAATGCTTTGACATAAGAGTTTTGAGTGACATACTTGAAAAAAAGAACTCATCCACTCATATTTATAATCATTTGAGTTATTCAAGTTAAACACAATGTCAAGAATCAAGATTCAATACCCTCTATTATCTTCATCACCCAATACAAGATTTAAATTTTTCCCAAAGAAACGCTTATTAATTTGGCAGCCATTATTTCTCCCTGCTTTAAAAAACCTACATTTAAATGAAAACAAGCATTTCATTTCAACTACAAAAATCTATTAGTGTTCAAATGTACATGTGTGCATCACTTGTGTAGGGTATTCCTTTTCCACTTTCACATTATCCAAGAATGTGTGCAATATAGTTCATATTTTTTGTGATTTAGATTATCTTAAAAAGGGAAAGGTAAATTATTTCCCATGGAAAAATAAGGTTTTCCCTTTTTACTACTGGAAATGGTACAACAAAGTTCCATTTCTACCCGAAACTCCTATGAAACAGGAACCAAATAAAGGCCATGTCCTCAATGGACATCATTTGGTTTTGAAAATGGCCATTGCACCGTGTTGTTTCTTATATTACATCACAATAGTTTCTTAGGTCATTTCTTGTTTCTTGAGATGAAAAACAACCAAATAAATCGTGAAGATCCTTTCAAGAAGTAAATGACCATTTCTCAATCATATCTCAACTATTTTTTATTTTATTCAGTGGTTGCTTACTTTGAGAGAAATTTGACACTTTTATAAGGAATATAACATAAAAACACAAATGGGAAGGAATTGATGAGGTAGATGACCTTTAGTTGTTGTCAATTAAGAATTGATAATACACGATGCATGTTCTGTACTACAAACTAGATTCCTTCCTCGAGTTAGGACACAGAGTATTGAATCAAAGTTGTAGTTTCTAACTTCTTGTATTGGTTCATCAATCTTGAAATTCAGACATTGCATGTCTTCATTGCTTCATGTTTGAATAATTTGCATCATATCGCACAATAGGAAATTAGGAATTATGATTATTATTACTTTATGGATCTGTTAAGTTACTTTTAAGTTTTCATGGTTTAGTGTGAAATTATTCTAGTGTGCCCCTAGGCCCAGGTGAAGGAATGCCAAGGACTGAGAACCCTATTTTTTAAATGGTATTGTTTCTTATACCCAAAAACCCCTCAACATCACTTCTTATTAGTTCTTAACAATAGTGTTATAAACAATTTGAGAATTGATATAGCAAAATCTCGCACTTCTCAAGATAAATTCCTAAAGCTAAAGTGTGATACCATGTGTAATTCAATAGCCCCATTGTCACCTCACCAACCTCTTTTCACTTCGGGCTAGCTCTCCTCCAACTCAAGGGGGGTTCTCCCTAGTAGATGTTAGGGATATAATGGCCCAACCAAAACAAGTCAAGAGCCCCCTAACTCTCTATGTTTACTACTATCAATCAAAATATTGAACAATAGGGTCAGACATGCATCCTGAAGATAAAATTGCCAGGGTATTTTTGGGTAATTTCAAAGGGAAAGTCCCCAAACACATATAATCAAGGAATTATAACATGATTTAAAACATTAAATATCAACAAAATCGTTTAAAGGATATTGAAAGGAAAAAGGTGATGGAAGATAGAAAGTGCATTACTTAAATGCTCTAAGGATTTTTCAATAGTTGCTCCAAAAGCTTCACTTCAAGGCCCTTCAAGATCGTCTCCAACAATGCTATACCATCAGCTTCAAAAATGTTGCTCCAAAAATGTCCTCAAGGTCTTCACAACAAGTTTACTAGAAGTTGCTCCAACAATATATTCAATAAGGTCTTCATTGTCAACTCATCTCTTACTTGGGTGCCTTAATGTGCAATGACATGTTTCCAGGACTGAATTCAATGCAAGGCATATTTGAAACTCTAACTCTATCTTCCGGTGTCTTATTAGAAATTATTTCAGTTTTCATTTTGTGTTTTCAAGTTAGATATTGTTTTCAAGTTTTTACATTTATAATTTTATTGCAATGTAGCAGACTGATCAGAGCAGTGCAGGAACAACCCCGAGACAGGATGATCGCGGAAAGAGGCCAGCGGAAGAACATGTAAAGTGCCAGCATTGCTCTATCTTTAGGTATTTTTGTTATTTACATAATTGAAATAATATTAATTTTGTTCAAATATGCAGACACCTAGCCATGGTACGCCTGATGATTCCCTCTTTGAGGAAGAGCTTTCTTCATCCCTATCTCCAACGCTCTTGTTGCGAAAAAAGGCACGAGATGCAAGGTCGGAATTTAATACTTTGATAGACGCACCTCAAACACCTGAAACAGAAGAGAGGATAAAACAACTTATGACCCAGCTAGAAACATATCAGGTAATAATAAAAAGTCAAAAGGATATTTTTTTTTTTTTTTTCTGCATGAGATGAATTGTGATAGTTTGATTTTTAATTTTTACATTGACTAAACTAACAAAAATTTCTTTTGTATGTAGCATTTTCTGGCACTTGCTGAACCCGGTGTTGGTGGTAGTGGGACACAAGGGCAATAGATTGCCCAGCAACCCTCTTGTACACCTTCTACTCTTTTAGGTGCCAGCCAAGAAACACACCCTGCCCAAGCAGACACCCAACCAACCGCTGAACGTGTTGGTAGTGATGAGGCTGATATGGCCAACTACATTATTGCGTTTCCTGGAGCTACACGTGTCAGCTCCACAGAGACCATTAATGGAAAGTTGTTGGTGAACGATGAAGGTGTCCCTATAAAGCACGTACAACTCCCAGGTAAATTTTAATATTTTAAATATTTCATGTACTCTATCTAAAACATATTTATCATGATTTTTATTTTTAAATTAATGATACTATATTTTTTTTCTGTGTAGGAAACAATGAGTTATACAGTTTTTTGGAGAGCCATGCGTTGGTAATTTTTGGCCCAACCATACGCACAGGGTGGAATTCCCAGAATTCCAACCTGAAAAAAGAACTTCTAGATTATCTAGAAGCCCTTTTTGGGGTCGGCACATTTGACAGAACAGCGGTGGCTCGGGTAGCCGACAAATATTTGAGATATACCAGGACACCTATAGGACGCAATTTCAATTTAACCATAGATACGAGCGTCCTCTCACAGTTCCAGAGAGTGAGTGGAGAGCACTCATCCATGACGGAAAAGAGAAAAGGGCAAAGAAAGAAGGAAAAATGACAACTAGACCCGCAAGGTAAATTACAACTTTAATTCAATAGCTTTAATTTTCTCTATGTCTAAAATAAAAGTGTGCTACGTCATATCTGACTTCAATCTTTTGATGCTAGGTTGCCTGACACCTCAAAGGCAACCAAAGCTAGGATTAAAAAAAAGGGCCATCACAAGCTAGGCCAGGGCGGCTACTTGAAATTTGCCGCAAGAATTGTAATTAAGTAGCTAAACATCTTATAATTAATTGTATCGCCTTTCAACGTTTTTGTAATCCTATCAAATATGATTAAAAATACACAATCATATGTAATTTAGGGTGATGACTTCGGAACAGAAACTACAGAGGAAGATAAACATATCGCTTTCCATTTCGGCTATCAAGCCGTAGTTGAACGTCATAGAAGCTTGGGGCAGGTCCTAAGATCCAGAATGCCTGATAAGGTAAAACATTAACCTTTCAATATGTTTGTTTTCGTCCATAAATTTAATCTCTAACAACTTTGTTTAAATTAGGGGAGCAGCACTACCGACGAGGCAAATAACCCAGTTTTAGAGCCAAATGTAGATGATCCTCACATGCAACCTGATCATTGTAGTGGGGACCAAGCCGACAATGCTACTATCAGTGAGCGCCGTGACGGTAATTAATTTCCACTTATAATTTTTTCTAATTATACCTTGATGGTTGTCCTTATAACGTTTTTTTTTTAAATGACAGAGAATGTTTCCCTTGAGGATCTTACCACCAAAGAGGAAGACAGGGCAACAGTCCCAACGGTGATAACTGGTGCACTAGGTAAATAATCTCATTGAAGTTTTTTTTATTAATATTACCGAACTAGTTCAATGATATTTAAAAACTGACAATTAAAATTTAATATTATCTGTTTTTGTAGGCGATGCCCCGTCACTGGATGATACCAGACATCGTGACTACGCAACTAGGTCAACAGCGACAACTGGTGCACCAGGTAAATAATCTCATTGCAATTTTTTTTATTAATATTACCGAACTAGTTCAATGATATTTAAAAACTGACAATTACAATTTAATATTATCTGTTTTTGTAGGCGATGCCCCGTCACTGGATGAGACCAGACATCGTGACTACGCAACTAGGTCAGCGGTGACAACTGGTGCACCAGGTAAATAATCTCATTGAAATTTTTTTTATTAATATTACCGAACTAGTTCAATGATATTTAAAAATTGACAATTAAAATTTAATATTATCTGTTTTTGTAGGCGATGCCTCGTCACTGAATGAGACCAGACATCGTGACTACGCAACTAGGTCAGCAGTGCGGGTCAAAAGGCACGAAACAGGAGCAAAGCACTATGATATTGATGATGTAATTAGGAACTTTAGAAATATGAAGAAGAAAAAGAAAATTTGATAATGTAAAATATTGTATTATTATAAGACAAACGTTACCATACTTGGAACGTTTTTTGCGTTATATAAAAAACTCATTTATCATACTATTTTTATGTCAAGCATTAATTGCAATGTCTCCTTGCGTACTTTTTGTTGAATTGTTTTTTTATTAGTTATTGAATATTCTTTTTTATGCTCATGAAAGTAAAAAATGAGATATAGATTTGGTATTGGGGAATTGAGAGTGATGTGAGGGGGGGGGGGAGCGGCCATAAGAGCTTCCACCTTCATGTGGTTGGCCCTGTTTAGTAGAGAATAATTTATTGGAGCGATTTAATCTTGGAGCAAACCTCCCTCGATCCAGCGTAGCAACAAAAAAGTCACTGTTGACTTAGTTGCTACTCTTTCAGATCGTGGGAGGCTTGTTCCAAGTTCATGCGACTCCAATAAATTGTTCTTGAAACGAAGAGGAGCTTATTCGGGTATGTTTTGACATTTTCAACATATGTTCTAACATTATCATAAGAATGCATCTTAGAGTAAAAATACTACATCAATTACTTGTATTTATTGTATAGATAATGATGGATTTTGATTGACTTGGCAGTGCAGGTACAAATCCTCTTGCATCATGAGCAATACAAATTGTCAACCAGGGTCATGTCCAGGATATTTTTTCTTGTGCGCTTGACCAGGTTCGTAATGTCACATTTTGTAAGTTCCTTTACAGTTCATAATTCAATATTAAGCTTGTTCAGGATTATTATCTAGGTTTTTTGTATGTGTTTTTTCATCTATTTGATTGTAAGCAACTCTGCATGTTTCCTGTTGTTCACTATGATTTCTCCCATTACCACTCCTAGGATGAATCCGACTTTATTGCTACATAGGTTACTTTATTGTTACTATGATTTCTCCATTTACGATTTCATAGGTTACATCATGTAAAGTTGTCAATCTCAGGTTGGTGATGAGCTTTAGTTCTCCAGATTTGGGGCTTTTATGATATTTTCTCCCTCTTGTCATTCTTGCATCACCTCGTTGTTTGAGCATGCTAATTTTCTACCACTTGTACCAATTGGCACATGTCAATCTCTGAGTGGTGCCACATTTCACCTATTTTCAGTGAGAGTTTAGGGTTTCTCTAACATAGCTTCAGAAATCCGATTCAGTGCCTGCTTGAATATCGTCACATAATACTCATGGTTTGGATTGATGAGCATGTTTTTAATGGTTGGTTGATTCATAAGAACCACCCATATAGTCATCTTGAGATATTTCAGAAGTTTTCTCGGGTTTCCTTTTTCACCATTTCTAGTGGGTGGGATGGTGTGGGGTGATCCATCAATACTGGTGCTCTTGTAGTAGGGAATTTTTTTTTTGGGATATAAAGGAGCATTTGATGTAGATATCCCATTGGATGCATTCATAGATGGGCACGAGAGGTCAAGAATTTAAATTAAAAATATGCAACCTCTAGCATGGCAACCTGAAGGCCGCGAGAGACACTGGTTAAAGATTGTTTTGTGCTGGCCTTAATATAGTCGTGATTTCTTTATATTATCTTAATGAAAATATATAGTCTGGTCTCATTCAAATGAGGATTGTGGTTGTATTTATATTTGGTTTTTTCTCTCTTAATGCTCCAGAAGTTGCCAAAAGTTGCAATAGTTGTTTAGTTTGCCTGTTACAACTTAAAAGTGGTTTTTAGCAATGGGAGTCATGTTTTTTAAGGTTCATACTAATATGAAGATCTTGTAATTCTATATTCAGCATAAGAGAAGATGGCCTCTGCTTTGGGTAGTATGACAAAAATTTCCACATCTACCTCATTGGGTAACAATGGAAAGGGGAAGAAGTTGGGTGCAATGTTTGATAATTATGGCAGACAATTGTCTTCTCTTTCAGTTTTTTCACCCATTTCCTTTAATCTCTCAAGAAGAAGAGGGACTCTGAGATTACGCGACAGAGAGAAGGTAGTTAATACAAGAGCTATGGAAAAGGATTTTTACTTCAACAAGGATGGCTCAGTGACAAAAAAATTGCAGGTCATAGAAAAAATTATGTTTAAAGGAAGGTCACCTGCACGTGAAACTTCACTGCGGTGGATCTTTCCTTGTCCGCTTATATTCGATTTTAATGTGTTATTTTAATTTTTCATGGAGGGTTGTTTTGGCATATGGTCTGGCATTCAATTGCACACTTACTGAAAGCATTGTCAATTTGTCTTGCAGGCGGTGTGAACAAACTTGTTGATCTTGTTGGAGTCACCCTTGGGGCGAAGGGAAAAATGTTATCTTGGAAAGCAAGCATGGTTCTCCGAAAATAGTTAATGATGGTGTGACAGTAGATAAGGAGGTAATTTTTATATGTGTGCTTTGGTTTTCTTTTTAACGTTGTATTAGTTCCCCCTCTTAAATGTCTTAGATTTGGTAGGCATAATTTGAAAACTCAAAGGTGAAAGGAAACATATTTGTTACCCAGTGGTCTACTTGGCCTATGGACTAGCCACATTAGAGTAATGCATAAAGCTTTTCACAACAATAAAAGGAAAGGGTTATGGCTGAGTCAAATTTTATTGTTATTGACAGTGTAATGAAATGTATTTCAATGCTATGGTTTTGGCCTTTTTATTGGTTGAATTAGAGGACCCGGTTGAAAATATTGGGGCCAAGTTGGTAAGGCAAGCTGCGGAAAAGACAAATGATTTAGCTGGGGATGGAACCACAACATCTTTTGTTCTTGTACATGTTGGAATATTGAAAAATTCCAGAACAATGAATGGAGAATAAATCTTTCTTCCTCTAACACAGAGATCAAAATAAAAATTTCTTTGACAGGAGACAGATTTTCAATACTTTGAAAACAAACTTCTATTCCCTTCAATAACTCAAAAAAAAACTATTACACTTCTTCCTCACTGAGAGGGATTACAAAATTATGATTGCTACAAAATGTAGTGCATAAAACCAACTCACTGTCTGTTCAAAACAAACATACTCTGTCTCTAAAACACTCTTCTGTGTTTTTCACTTTCACACTGTTGTGCATACACACTTAAAAAGTTACACTTAGTCTTTCACTTTTTACACACTGTTGTGTAATAAAAAATTTACGTACTGTCTATAAAAAAAACTACCAAGACTTTTTGTCCTTTTTATTTTTATATGCCGTAACATATAAAACATATTATAATAAACCCCCTTTTAAAAAAAATAAAATTAAAACTAAATTCTAAGGCCCACCTTTCATTTCGCATATGATATATATATATATATATATATAATTTGTTTAAAACATATGTATATATTAAAGCATGCATAAAATTAAATTATCAAAACATTAAATAACCCTTTCCGTCGGACTTCAAAAGTCTAAATAGATTGAATTTCAAACCAAATTCGCTTTCCAAAATGGGATGCTGACGTTTGCCTAATTTGTAACGCGAATTCTCAATCCAATGTGCCTTGTAAAAAATTCGGGTCCGGTTTTCAGGTTTTCAGATTCCCTTCAATTTCATGCGATCCAATATTAATGCTCCACGTGTCCTCCTTTTGAATTTACAAAACTGTCGGGTAAATTTCTGTTTGTTTAATTTCTGGTTGGTGAATTGCGTTAATGATGGTTGTTGTGTTTAAATACAATCCTGTACAGAAATATGGCTGCGGTCGTCTACAAAAAAAACTTGCAGGAATTTTAAATGCTGAATTAAATTTCTGGATGGCATGCAAGCAACCTCCAAAAAAAAATGTTGCTGCTGCATCCGTCCTTCTGCTGCAGCAGTGGAAGTTAAAATTCAACAGCACAGGGTTTAATAAGTGAGGGTGTAAAGGTAACTTTTTGTCGATGGTACTGGATTAAGATCATCTATTCATTTTTGTAGGGTCTTATGGTGTTTGGTTTTTTAGTTTTGGGTTGGGTTTATTGAGTCTAAGATAGTTTTTGAGTGAAAAAATTGCTATCGGGTATTAAAAAATTTTGGTTCTTTTGTCAAAATTTATGAGCTTGTTAGGAAATACAAAACTGACAATGGTTGTATCTTAAATTTGTGGAAAATAATTTGAAATGAAACCTTTTTGTTTAGGTTGTTGCAGCAGGTGCAAACCCCATTCAAATTACTAGGGGCATTGACAAGACAATAAAGGCCCTTGTTTCAGAACTCAAAATTTTGTCAAAGGAGGTAAACGTTTGCCTTTTGAGTAGGCTAGTTTTCCTTTTTGCTGATGGTTTGGTGTATCTAATTGAATTAGTTGCCTAAGGTATTTTTGGTTGCAAACTCCTTTTCATTTTTCATACAGTATTGGCCTTGTGGAAAACATTTGATTGTGTGGTCTTGTTAGATCTACAACATTTGTATTTGTTTAGTCTTATGGCCGAGGTGCACTTTTATTATGGAAATAGTTGATGCAATATTGTCATTTAATCCTTACTGCAGGGTAGCATGTTGAGAAGTTTCTTGTGAAACATTTGGTATTCACCACTTGTGCAATCCTATGAACAATTATTTAGGGCCATAACATTTTTGAGCTAATTCTTTATTCTTCTTTTTCTTGAATGAAGATTGCTTATAATGCTATAATCTAAAAAATACCCAATTACCCTCCTCAAATTATCTTTCACTTCAATGTTGTTCCTCTTGTTGTTTTATCATGTTTCATGTCATTTGAAGGTTTTCCATAATAATTTTCAAAGTTTCTTTAGTATTTTCCATATGTGACTCTATTTCCTATACTTTGGACTTATCTTGCAAAAAGTATGAGATACTAGGAGTTGGATATCCATAAAGGGCCTTAAATGGGGAAATTTTAGTAGATGTATGATAGGTAGTATCATATTACCATTCTTCCTTGATGAACCCACTTCATCCATTAAGATTGCTTTTCTAAAGAGTAACATTGTAGATAACCTTAAAAACATTTGTTAACTATTTTTGTTTGACCATTTGATTGTGTTTGATATGTAGAACTCATAGCAGCTAGTGTTTCTCCACTCATATTAAATAATTATTTCCAAAAGTTTCTTGTTACTATTACTTTAGGAAAACCATGAAGACTATGAATTTATTTCACGAACACTTCTACCACTTGGCTTGTTGTTTATGTACTTTGAGCTCTACAAAAAATCTACAAAATTTGTCTATATAAATGACCACAAAAATGTAATACTTACCTTTATATTTCAGTAACCCTGTAATAAAGTCTATTGATATATCTTCTAGTCTTTGAATATGTATGTGGAATGGTTGAAGTAAACCTAGAGATTTTACTATCTCTCTTTTATTTATTATGCAAACCTGACCTTCTCTTACAAAATTTTGAATATCTTTCTTCATTCCTTCCAAAAATATATTTTTGATCCTTTGAGATGTTTTAAGGAACCCTGCGTCCTACCATCAGAGAGACATGGGACTCCCTTAATATTTGTTTATTCAAATATGCTTGCGTGCATAAAAATATTCTACATTTGCACCAAAGTATATCTCTCTTTCACTCCCGATGCTCCATAGAGTTCATCCCATCCTTTATAAATTTTAGTTTTTGTTTAGTACTATTGTCATTTTTCCATTATGGAAAGCTTCTTCTAGCCACCTAGGAATAGAAATGTAATTGGATATAAATTTGAGGCCTCTTCTATTTTAGAAAGAGCATCATGTACTAAATTTTCCTTACCCTTTTTGTAGATTATCTCAAAATTAAAACTTTGCATTTTTTCTCCTCATTTTTGTTAATCTTCTAATGAAAATCATAGCTTCAAAAAATACTTTATGCTATCATGGTATATCTTGACTTTAAAGTACCTCCCAATGATATACTATCCCCATTTTTAATTGCATGTAATATTGCTTCCATTTATTTTTCATACGTAGATTTCACCAAATATTTTCTTTGAATTCCTTGCTTTTAAAAGCCAATGATATCCCTTATTGTGTTAATGTTACGTAAATTTTTTGTCCTAGTGCCTCACACTCTACTATGAATGTTTTACCAAAAGTAGGTGCAACCGATGTTGGTGTAGAAGACATGGCATCCATTAAAAGAGAGAATGCCAAAGTAGCCTCATCATTCCATATAAATGATATTTTCTTCAAGAGATATGTGAGTGAACTTGAAATGCATGCATAATTCTTAACAAATTATCAATAATATCATGTAAGTCTAAAAAATCTTCTAAGAACCTTGATTTTCTTAGGAATAGGTCATTTTGTAATAGCTTGCATCTTTTGAGGCTCAAACTTCACTCCTTCCTTTAAAACAATATGAACCAAATACTCGAATTCTTATTTACCAAAAGCACATTTGGATATTTTTACATAAAAATGATTGTTCTCAATAATTTATATAACTTTTCCACATGTTTAGTGTGGTATTCCCATGATTTATTATAAATATGTGTATTGTAGTAGAGAGGAATAACCTGTTTCTGAGTTTTTCTAATAACCCAACGTTTCGGACTGTCTAAGTGATTCCATCATCAGGGGTATATGTCAAAGGTTCTTTGAAAAGATGAGGGAATAGGGCAAATGAGTGGAGGAATAAATAGTGGATAATGAGGATTTCCTATAAGTCGGCTAATGATGAGAGAAAACAAGGAATTATTTAAATAATTTATTTGATTTATAGATAATTAAAATTAAGTTATAATATGAAATAGTTTTCGAATGATTGACCTACTATTTCCTTTAAATTTTAGAATAATTTAACTAATGCATGTAAAGTAACTTATATGGTTAAATGAACTAATATTTTATTTTGTTTATTAAATTATGTTGTTTATTCCTTTCACTAAAAATTAATAGTTTAAAAATTATTTTATTAATTTATAACAGTTAACCTACTATCTTCTTTAGTTAATGAGTTTAAGATAACCTATGTGGTTAAATAATCTATTATAATATTTGTTTGATATAATTTGTTTTAACAAAATTGTTTAATTATTTAAACCATAATGTTATTTCTTTGATTAAAAATTAACAAAATATCATATTAATTATTTATTTATTATATTAGTTAACTGATTTATTTGTTTATTAATTAATTAATTTATTTGTTTATTAATTTATTAATTAGTTTTAATTAATAAATAAATATTAATTAATAAATTTAAAATTAAGTTTAAATTTATTACCATTTAATTTCAATTTATTAATTATTTTACTTGAATGTTAAATATTGATTAATAAATTTAAATTTATTAATTAAAATATAAATAAATTAATATTTTAACTAATAAATTTGTTTTAATTAATTAATTTATTCATTTATTAATATTAATAAATTAAATATTAATTTATTAATTTGTTTTAATTAATAATTTATTAAATATTAATTTGTATTAATTAATTAATTTTTTTTTTTTTTTTTTTCTTCGATTATGTTGCATTTATATTAGGATTTTATTTTATTTGTGTTGGTTTTCTTTGATAATATGTGTATTATCAAAGAAAACCAACACAAATTTTATAAGATGGGATCAAACAAAATTGTTCTTAAGTCGAGTCCGCCGAACTTCAAACGGCGATAAACCATAATTCAAACCAAATTCGCGTTCCAAAATAGCCTGCTGACGTCGGCCAATTTTGTGACGCGAAAACCAATTGAATTCCGCCCTAATATTTTTCGGGTCCGAAGTTGGGCTGGTATACGGAGGGAGAGTTGTGACGCGAATTTCTTATCAAATTCGCCCTAATCTTTTTCGAGTCCGGATTTCCACTACGCGAGCGGCCCAAACAAATATCCACTGCAATCAATTTCTGCCATGTGTCCTCAATCAAATGTTGCCCTGAACCCGGATGCGGGTGCATTCGATGGCATTTAAGGCGATGGGACATGGATGTCGCGATTTCATATCAATCGTATTAAGTTTTAACGTTGTTCAATTAAGTTCCAAGGTTTTCACATCAAATCGCATTAAGTTTTAACATTGTTCAAGATCGTACCTCCACTCCTATTAGCGATTCCGCATGCTCCAATATGATCTGGCCTTCGGCTCTAATTAATGATCAAAGATTAATTATGATGGGCGTTCTTTGATTGCATTGCAGTCGGGTCAATAAAATGGCGTTTCACTATGGTTTTTCAGATGAGCCGGTTATTGGGTTACACTGCCTACTCACTATGATGAGAAGGAGAAGTGGCTAGCTGAACTGCTGCTTAGACCTTGGTGAATATCTGCATTTCTCTCGGTCTAGTCTATGTCTGTCTTCCTTTGTTTCTTGGAATTCTGCTTCTCTGTCTCGTCTTCTGCCCACTGCTGAGACTGCACCCATGCCTCGCCTGCGTCAAAGGATGCGTTGCCGCAAGGGGAGCACTAGAGGTCAACCCCTGCGCGCTCCCTCCAGCCCCTCAACCAAGTCGTCTTCCCAGTCCAGTGATTATCACGCAGGTCGCTATCCAGATACTAGAAGTGGGCGGGGTCGGGTTCTAGGATCTGGCCACCGTATGGGCTCCCCTGCTCCTCATTTCCCCACCACTTCACCTTCTCCCACGACGCGCACTATGCTTTTTTCCTTTAATTTCTCTCTGAATCGCCCACGAATCACAGCTTCAATTACTGTGGTTTTCCATGAGGAGGCCCAAATGGGAGAACAATGCACTCGTCCGGCGAGTCTAAGCTCAGAAAAAGTTGGCCAACATTCGGGCCTTCAGGAGGGGAGCGGTGGCATGAATGTGGAGATATCACCTGGCGATCCTGGACCTTCCGAAGGATGGTGCTGAATCGTCGAGGAACCACCGGAGGAGTAGTTTGGTTAATTTGTTTTTCTTGCTTCACGGCCCACTTAATTGGGTTGCTTTTAGATTATATTATTGTGTTGGACCTCTGTAATATTTTTGAATTCTGTAAACGTTAAAGACTGGTTTCCCCGTATGAGGGAAGTCTTATTTTTTTATTTTTTGATGAAAAATTTGCCATGAGTCTGGGCAATGTTTTTTACTTCGGTGTAATTTTATTCCCACTGTTAATAGATTAACTTTACTTAGAAAAAAAAATGTTGCCCTGTTTCTATTTTAAACCTGTTTTTTGAAATACAGAGCCATGTTTATATGATTGTTTATAGTCGAAGCGCTGCAGGGTGGTTTATTATATTAATATTTTATGGTCGAATTATGTTCATAACAATTGGAAAAAAAAAAATTTGCCCTATTTCTATTTTAAACCTGTTTTTTGAAATACAGAGCCATGTTTATATGGTCTACGTATTATACTCTTTCTCTATATATCTACAGGAACCTTTTTGCTATGAACAGGGTGGATGTTGTAGTGGGCTACTAATGGAAACAAGCGAGCCTGAACCTTACATCTCGGATGCAACAGAAGGTTACCAATTTTGGAATCAAGCGAGCCTGATCTTACAAGCGAGCCTGGGTTTCTGCAGATGGTTTTTATTTCCAAGAACAAGCGAGCCAGAATATACAATCGACCCTGGGTTTATACATATTTTTTCTCTATCGTGGATGCTTTTTGTGTGAGGCGTATATCAACAGTACATGTCTCTGCACATTTCCTGTATCCGCTTTATGATACTATTTTATGTGTTGACAGGTTATCACTCTGCCTTCAAAACTAGCGATGCTAGTTTATTGATATGGTCTGATGGTCCTTTTATATTTTGGACATATCACACTCCTCACATGATTAGTGTTTTTCTCTGTTCAAGGATTTTGGGTACTTTAATTTGTATTTGGAACAATGGATGTCGGTACTCTATCTGTTGCTTTACTATTCTACATACTGCTATTTCACTTTCTTATAGATGCCTCGGGCATATTTGGATGCTTTCTCAGATTGTCGATAATCTCCATGTGAACCGTTACTGGGTTTTATATCATGTCCCTGTATGTGACATGGGGTATTTTTCTATCATTGTCTGGGGTGGGACTTCCACTTTTCTGGATGGATATTTGGGTTCCAATCTTGAGATGTGAAAATGTAATGACTTCATGGACTGTTTTACTTCATATAATATATTCAAAACAACGTTTTTTCTCTTGTGAAAAAAAAATGATTAATTTTTATCACTCTGCCTTCAAAACTAGCGATGCTGGTCTATGTTGTTGGTTTATTGATATGGTATGATGGTATTTTTATATTTTGGACATATCACACTCCTCACATGATTAGCGTTTTTCTCTGTTCAAAGATTTTGGGTACTTTAATTTGTATTTGGAACAATGGACGTTGGTACTCTATCTGTTGCTTTACTATTCTACATACTGCTATTTCACTTTCTTATAGATGCCTCGGGCATATTTGGATGCTTTCTCGGATTTGTAGATAATCTCCATGTGGACCGTTACTGGGTTTTATATCATGTCCCTGTATGTGACATGGGGTATTTTTCTATCATTGTCTGGGGTGGGACTTCCACTTTTCTGGATGGATATTTGGGTTCCAATCTTCAGATGTGAAAATGTAATGACTTCATGGACTGTTTTACTTCATATAATATATTCAAAGCATCATTTTTTCTCTTGTGAAAAAAAAATTATTGTTTATAGTCGAAGCGTTATGGGGTGGTTTATTATATTAATATTTCACGGTCAAATTATGTTCATAACAATTGGAAAAAAAAATGTTGCCCTGTTTCTATTTTAAACCTATTTTTTGAACTACAGAGCCATGTTTATATGATTGTTTATAGTCGAAGCGCTGCGGGGTGGTTTATTATATTAATATTTCACGGTCATTGGAACGTCCACAATTCATAACAAATATTGGAGATTCACTATCCTGTTTTAAATTTTCATTTTATTTTTTTTAAATTGAACTCGTTGTCGGTATACTGACGCCTTGTAAGCGTTGGAATTGTGACAGCTTAAAAACGTCGGAAGAGCGACAATATAAAAACGTCGGACGAGTGACGTTAAAAACGTCGAACCACATTTCGTCGGAATTGCGACAGTTTACAAACGTCAGAAGAGCGACGTCCAAAACTTCAGAACACATTGCGTCGGAATTGTGACAGTTTACAAACGTCAGAAGAGCGACGTTCAAAACGTCGAACGACATTTCGTCAGAATTGCGACAGTTTACAAATGTCGGAAGAGCGACGTTCAAAACGTCAGACCACATTTCGTCGGAAGTGCGACAGTTTACAAACATCGGAAGCGCGACGGTTTGGGAAACGTCAGAAGAGCGACGCTTGTTTGGAAGCGACGGAAAAAGTGTCGGTAGTGCGACACTTTGTAAGTGCGTCGGAATTGCGACAGTATGGCAAACCACGTTTTTCCCGTCCTCGAACTGTCGCTCTTGCGACAACTATGTGTCGGAATAACGACGAATTGGTCATCGGAAATTGGGCCAAATTTTCTAGTGTATACTCTCATACTCCCTCCAATGTGATTCTCCTTGCCCTAGAAACACACTTCTTCTATATTGCTAGATTTTGTGCATCAGTATGTGTTGGTTTCATAACATTACTATCAATGTATTCCTTCAACCCATTATCCTCTAGTAATTCCTCCATTGGGTTCTTCCATGCAACACAATTTGAGCTTGCCTCAAGGGCATACTTGAGCCTTGGTCCATTGAAAGTCATCTTATCAGTCCTAAAGAAATATTGCAACCTGATCTGCAATGCTGAGCCTCTTGCAATGAAAACTTCGAATTATCTTCTCTATTTGGAATCTAACTCTCAGATACCATGTCTAAATTTAATGTGGATTCAAAACTACTCATATAATGTACTAAAACATAAGCCTCAAATCTACTCTACCATTCTACATAAGTAAATTCATGATCGATAACAAGAATCAATAATATGCATCAAGATTCAACACACATACACAGAGATTTATCTAGGGGAAAGAAACTTCTCAAAACAGGTACCCCTTACTATTTGTATTACATTAATCAAAGAATCTATATGAATACAATATACTATGTTCAACCTTGGGCTCAACCCGCACCTATATCTTCTATCCTCTACTTGACTAACTGACCTTGGCCAACACTTAGACAAATTTCCAGGCCTCCAAGCTCTTGCGTCCTTGTGTTGTTTCCCTGGGAATTAGGCCCCTGTTAATTAGGAAATTCCTCAATGAGAATTATGCATTTCCTTCAGGCCTTCCTTTGATTGCATGCATGAGTTGTACAATTTGGAATATTCTACAAGTGATAGTACATTTCCCTTGAACTCCAATCTCAACTGAGTAACTCTAATTTTGTGCATGCATTAGTTAATTTAGGTTCATTGATCACTTAACTGGTTGATCATTGAGACACGCCTCACTACTATACCTCCCACTAGTTCCTCCAACACTTGGAACTAGTTTAACTGACCATAACTCAATTTAACTAAATTAAATTGTTACAACTCAAATTAATTCAACCTAGGTTCCTAAAATTTAGGAATCATTGTACACAACTCAAGTTAAATTTTACAAGTTGTTTACTTACATGGAATTTTGATTTTTCTCCCAATTTAATCAAAGACAAAATTAAATTAGGAATTTTTTGCTGCATTTTCAACATACAACACCATATGTACATAGCACTACATATCCAACATGCACACAACACTGCATAAACAAAATGTTCACAACACCATCTATACATAGTGTCGCATAAAAAAAATGTGCATAGAACCATATGTACATAGCACTGCATAAACAACATGTACACAACACCACATGCACACAACATCATAGGTGCAACATATATACAACATTAGTATTGCACGTCCATAGACCACACTCTGCCTCTACCAAGCAACCTTGCTTCTAGCGTCTTTCCACCATCCATGCTTGTCTCATCATGTCGTTGATCATATTGTTTTCATTCTGCTGATGTATCCCTTAGCATAGTCTGTCCATAACATAAACATAGACATAGTATAATCACATAATATCAATTAATATCCACATAATACTGACCTCATATATATGTTAGGGCTACTCTTCCCACTTGATTCCTCATATACTAGGAACCTCTTCATGACATTCTCCTGCATAAGCAATCATTACTCCACAAGAATGATCCTTGATGACCCTATCAGACAATGACATACATATATACATATACACATATAAACATCAACATGAAACAATCATGATACCTGACGACCCTGCCATACAACAACATACGTACATACATATATACATATATAGACATCAACATAGTCATGATCACAACATAATTACTAGATATCATAAGGCCAAGATTAAGATAACTCCCTTTATTCATGCACAACATTGAGAATAGAAATTCCCAACATAGCCAAGGAATCTGACACCTCAAATCCATTCACTTTACATGTCCTGTTACCTTTCTCATGATTTTCCTGGCACTCTCCATTCATCCCAATGGACCCAACATGTCCAAATAGTTGTCTCTTGGGTTATTTAATTGTTAATTAAATTACTCGTAATTAAATTTTCAAACCTGGATTTTGTGAACTTGTGAAGTATACTTGCAAAATATATGCTAGGAATCAACATTCAATTTCAAAAAGGAAATTCTACTCTATTGAGAGAAATTGCAAGATTGAAATAAGATCTATTCATGAAAAATGTCTAAAATGAGTATGCACATACTTTATTTTCCAAAAGTCTCAAATTCGTAACTTGGAAAAAAAAAATTAATATATGAAATTGAAATGACAATTGACATGAAAGTAAACTTACTCTATTGATATGAAAATAAATCTCTTCTAATGACATGAAAGTAAATCTATCTTTATCAACACAAAAGTAAATCTATTCTAATGACTGGAAAGTAAAGACTTGAAAGTATATTTAATCTAGAAATCAACAAATCATATACTAAGAAAGCATTGAATTCTTAATCTATGAAATTTAAAGGCAAGCTATTCTAAAAGTAGTGAGAGATCAATTGAAATTACTAATGTGTGCATTGTCAAATTATAATCATTCATGAAATTCTATTATATAAATTGAAAAACAACGAATCTATAAAATGAGAACAATAATGTTTAACTTACAAGAGAACAAAAATGGAATGAGCATCAAAGAATGTAAACAATGCATCTAATCAAAAGACTTAAAATAAACATAAAGAAACTAAAAAATAAAACATTAGAATACATCCCATACTCATTTGGTGGCCATCCCAGAGTGCATAAGAGGTGGAAAGTTGAGAAATATCTTGATCAAACACCAAATGAAGGCACAATCATATCAAAGTGAACTATAATGGTATTCATTACATCAATCATAAGCATAATGTCAATCCTTAACATCAAAACTCTACATTGAAGCATGAGCATAGCTCCCAAAATTTACACACCTTTTGAGAGGAGAAGGAACTCTTATTTATTCAAAAACTAAAATAATTAACTCATAAATGTAGATCCACAAACATCTCCTAGATCCATGAATATCTCATGTGATTACAAACGTGTGTTAACATGTAGCAACTAGCATCTCTTCATATCCTCTCACAAATATCTCCTAACTTTAATAGCAGAAACTTATGAAAACTTATATTGTATTTTTCCATGAAATATGCTTGACCAATGATCTCAAATATTCCTCAAATCTTCAAGAGTTTGAAGAGGAAATTCGAATTTGAGGCTTAGAGGCCAAATAGGACTATCCCGAAATCTTCAAATATGTCTACATGTCACAAAAATCATCCAAATTTTATATATAAGTGAGTACATGTTATTTTTATAATATTTAACTGTAAATTCACTCAAAATACCAAAATAAAAGTATTGGAAAATCTTATGCATAAACCCATATTTTATCATGAAGATGGTCTTAGTGCATGTTTATAGAACTACGAAATATGGAAAATTTTGAAGCAAAATGAAAGAAAAGAGGGTGAAATGAATGATATTTTGGAGACCCAACATTCCTTCCAACTAAATATGTTGCATGTCATCATGCAACTTTACATTGATTATCGTGGATTGTAGCCTTTTATGAGGTACAAGATTACGTCATTTTGTGACTTTGAGAGACTCTTCAAGATTTCATCTTTTGAAAAATCTTCTTTATCTAAGAGGCAGCTCTTATGTTTGGTTCTTGAATGGAAACCATAACTATTCCAGGTGTTGGTTCTTGTGTGGCAACACTTTTCTTTTATTTTTCTTCTTGCTGCAATAAAGAATACTTAAGAATGTATTGAAAATGAAGACCTATTCATATGCATATCAATCAATCATTCCTTATAATTTGAAACTTTTACAAAACATATCCATCTTTATATAACCAAAAATAGCAAAAAAATTCAGTTGGGAGAATTATGTTGGTCAAGAATGTATGAGGTTATGGAATATGGAAATGAAAATTTGTAATGAATATCCTCCCCCCAACTAAAGGTGTTTTCTAATTCTTGGAAAATGAGGAAATGAATTTTGCATGGGAAAATTTCCAAATACATATCTTTTAGCATTCAAATAATTGATGATTAAAGGTTAGAAAACAACATACTTTCACCTACCTGAAAAGTCAATAAGATATGTATGTGTGAGATCTTGGTTGTTACTATTAGATTATGGAATGTGAAGTGAAAGAATTTGATCTATTGCTTCATCACTTGGTTGTATGAATAGTGGATGAAATCTAAAATTGGAATCTTTGTGCCTTCTTATTGATGGAATTAATGTTGAACTCTAAAATTGAATCTTGATTTATTGAAACATTGATGCAAGATGTTGGAATCATATAGTCTTCATTCGTATCTGCATCATGGCATAATTATTTTCTATGTGAATAATTCTTTTTGATTTCGAACATAGAAATAAATTGGTGGATTACCGACCATTAATGAATGTCATTAACCAACATGAGACTACTCATCATTAATCACAATGAAAGTCGAGATTCCCAAGTACATATTACTAGGTACAAATAAATGAGTTGCAATCTAGTCACTTAGAAGATCTGAAAAACATGGTACATTAAAGTATTATCATTTTTCATTGGCAAGAAAACTTGTCATCGAGGCATGCAAGCCTCAAGCTAATAAAAAGAACTTGAGTCTCAAACCCAAATAATGTGCTGAATTCGATGAGTCAAGACTTGCTAGATGGAAGACCTTAATGAATCCCTCATCATCTAACGTGAGTATAAAATAATGATTTAGAGGATAATAGATTTTCCATTTATGAAGCAGGTTTTATTTTGCAAAAGGAAAAGGACAATGATACCTCAGCATTGTAAGTGAGTTGAATGACTTTATTCATGGGTTAGGGATGAAATGTAAGTGAGGTAGGAAATTGTGAAACTTGCAAAGGGAAAATGGTTTTGCAGTCGTGATCTACTAATAGAAAGATGGAAATTCATGGATGGAATGTAAGCTTAGAAAGAGGAAAATGAATGATTAGCAATGACATGAGGGACATGAACTTGACTTTTTCATGTTCTTTCTGAAAAATAAATAAGTTTTTGGAAACCACTTTTTCATAGATTTATCTTCTTTGATCATCTTGGAACCTGCAAAAGCTTAGAACTAATCTACAATAAAACGTAAGATTCTCGAAGGCGAGAGGTGATCAATCTATCTTCATATGATATATAAGTAACAAATTCAATAATAGTGCTAATAAAATAAATTCAAGGAAGATAAATAAAACATAAATGCACCTTTTACTTATTGGGAAGCTTGTGCACTTATACTACCCATAAGAAATTACATTGATAATTTCTTCATTTGATGCCCAAATTCAGTGCTTCAAAAACTAGGTTAAAGAAAATTCATATCAGAAACACGTTTTTAATGAATTATTGGTTTTTTGAAGTCTAATTGTTGTAAAATCCATTAAAAAAATGACCATTTTTTTGTTACCTTAAATGCTTATGAAAACTATATAATCGCGTAGATATCGTTGAGATATTTCCAACCATGCTTGAACTGCCTCAAATGGATTTCGTATGAGAAAGTTATGGCCATTTGAATTTTTAGCGAAACAGTGAAAAAATGGGTGCATGGGTGCCATGTGGTAGCCCTAGAAGGTGCCATGTGGCAGTGTGATGTTGATGTGGATGTTGACTTGGTAGGCTAACGTGGCACAGTGATGTGGACTTCTAACTCGATAGGGTGATGTGCAAACAGTTAGGCGATGATTATGCAATGTTAATCAATATTACGTTGTCACATGGGCCAATCCAATTTCGCCACGTGGCAGTGAAATTGTCGCCTAATTAAGAATTTTCAAAATTATATAATAGTTAACTAATTTTATTAGTTTCATTGGATTTTAACTCACAACCACTTCTTTCACAAACACAACAAATTACTAATCATCACAATATGCAAATTGAAAATTAACATGAAAAATAATCTTTTTTCGCAAAATTATATGGCGGCTAAAAGAATTGAACCCGAATCCTATGCACAACAATATAAAAGACATGATCACTACACTACACATGTTTCTTTCACGCGAAAATGCAAGGTGTTTTATTTCAATTAAACTTGTCTTATTCTCGAAACCGTCCACAAATTTCAATTTGTCGACTTAAACCAGAATGCAAATCATAGTTCTACATATCTTGGAGCTTCAAAATGTGCATTAAGGGTTTTTATTTGCAGGTCTTATGAACATCGAGGGCCAAACGATGGAACCTGGGGTTTAAAGTTATAATTCACCATGCGTACACCATTATATTCATTGCTTCTATTTCATTCATCTGTATTTTTTATGTAATGGTTTTTGTCTTAGATTTTGATGTGACGTTTATTTTAGGTAATGGTTTTATAAAAAAATTATACGTTTGTTTGTTTTTTTTTGTGTTTTATGGAGTTGTCTTTAGTGCGATTTTTTGGAGTTTCAGGGGCCAAAATTCAGTGAAAAAATTTGAGGTAAAATCTTACTTTTTGTTATTTAATCTGATTTTTTGACTCTATATATGGATTCAGCACCCTCAAAAAACCCTAGGGCACTTCCATCGTGCAAGGTTAGCAATCAAACTTCTCTTTTCAATAAATTCTTGCCAAATTTTAGAGAAATTACACCGGAAAAAGCCACCATAAAAGCCTTCAAAAAGTCGCACTAAAGACTACTCAGTGTTTTATTATTATGTCGCCTGCAGGATAACGTAATAGGTATTTTGTTAACTCTAATTAGTTAAGTCAAATTTATTAAATTTATAATGATTTAATAAAGTTAAACTATATAAATTATTTTTTTATTTTTTACAAATATTTTAATTAATATTTATCTTTGTAATTATTGGCTAAGAATTTCAATATCTTTTTGCACAATGCATCGTAAATTGTAATTTTACAATCATTAATTTTTATTAATGCAATATACATTCTTGTCATATCAATATTTTATATAAACTAATATTTATATTAAAAATAAATAAATGAATATTCTAATTCAAATTATATATATATATATATATATATATATATATATATATATATATTATATTTAAAAAATTAATTAAATATTTTAATTCAAATTATATATAGGGTTAAAATCTAATTTAAATTTTAATAAAACAAAACATAAGTATTTTTATAAACTAAATAATAAATCAATATTATTATTATTATTTTCAAATATAAATTCAGATTTTAAAACTAAAATATATGTATATTTTTATAAATTAATAATTATATTAAAAGAATATTTTATTGGATATTTTAGTTCAAATTTTAAGAAATAAAATATATAATTTTTTATTTGGATAAACTTTGATTTGGATGACTAACATAATCAAATGTAAATGCAAATATAACATATTATAGTTTTTAAAGCAATGTTTGCATAGGCATTGAAATCAAATCCTTGCTCTTTAATTACACAAATCAAGACTTTACCAATCAATAAAACTCAAATAGATTGAATTCTAAACCTTAACACTAATTTGAATTCAACATTTTTATTTTTATTTAATTGTATTTAAACTAAGCAACATAGCTACTATGTAACACTCGTTATTTATGCATTCGTTTATGGTGTTTTGTGTGTCAATTTTATGCCTTTTTAAGTTTTATGCCATTTCTTTTAATTTTTTTGTTTAATAAATTATTTTTTTAATGTATTGTTTTTATTTATTTTATTGTTTTGTTTTTATATATAGTATTTTTGTTTTTTTAATGTTTTGTTTTATATGTTACATTGGTTGGATTATGTGCTTTTTGTTTTATTATGTTTTGTTGTTGTTGTTTTTTTTTAAATATATTTAATGTTGTCATTATTTTTGTTTTATTATGTGTTTTGTTTTTTTTATTGTTTATTTAATGTTGTTATTTTTTTTAATTGATTGTTTTATTGTTTTAAAATTTTATTTATTAAAAAAATGATATTATTATTTAAAAAAACTAGAAAAATCTGTACTTTTTTCTTTTAATAAGAAAAGAAGTCATTTTGAGACAAGATCAAGATTTAAGCAATTTATTTTTAAATGAATAATGAATTTAGATCTCCCAATTCATTTCTTCAAATTTATGATTTTTATTGCAAAATTTTATTTCAAGACTAACTTATCCTCTTTTCCTTTCTGATCTTCGAGGTCGTAGCAAAGGGAAAAAAGAGAGCATACTCAAGATTGTCATGTTTCTTTACTCATTTGAAATCTGAAATTTGAAAACAAAGAAAGAATAATTGATCTCAAACCTCATTTTTTTCTCTTGAAACTCCACTTCTTCTTTACAATCATCTATTTTATTGTAGATCTTCTTGTCAATGGTTAGTGAATGAGGTGGCTCTTACTGCACCACCAAATGAAATTTTCAAGAAAACAATGAAATCAATATTCAAAACAAAGTTTTAAAAACGATACCAAGCTTGGTTTTTTTTTTTTTTTGATCCTATCATATTCTATTTTGACAATGAAAAGATTTTATTGTCCAATGCACTGAGAATTTCCATTAAACCATTTACAGATCAAAATATCTAGTATTCTCACATCTGACCTTGAAAAATATACCTCAATGTTTGCAAGGATGTGAGAAATCAATTGTACATTTGAATTTGGTGCTAGGATTTGTTGAAGAATGAACGAATGTTGTGGCGTAATAATTTTTTGAAACCAATCTTCAATGTAGTCCTTGCTCTCCAACAAATGTGTGGTCGTCATTCTAGATCTCCTATCCATAAATGGATTAGTATTGAAACTCTTATAGCACAAAAATTTATTGAAACTCATGCATCATATTTATCATGCTTTACATATGCAAATAAAAATGAGATTGAAAGCTAAAAATACATTCTAGATTGAAAGCTAACACCTATGTATACTTCCGTGACAACAACACCAAAAATTTTGGGTAATTTAATTGTTAGTTAAATTACTTGTCATTAAATTTTCAAACATGTGGTTCGTGAACTTGAGAAGTATACTTGCACAATATATGCTAGGAATAAACTTTCAATTTCAAAAAGGAAATTATACTCTATTGAGAGAAATTGCAAGACTGAAATAAGATCTATTCATGAAAAATGTCTAAGATGAGTATGCACACACTTTATTTTTCAAAATTCTCAAATTCGGAACTTGGAAAGAAATATTTTAATCTATGAAATTGAAATGACAATTGACATGAAAGTAATCTTACTCTATTGATATGAAAATAAATCTATTCTAATGACATGGAATTAAATCTATATTTATCAACAGGAAAGTAAATATATTCTAATGACTGGAAAGTAAAGACTTGAAAGTAAATTTAATCCAAAAAGAAGCAAATCTTATACTAAGAAAGCATTGAATTATTAATCTATGAAATTTAAAGGAAATCTATTCTAAAATCAGTGAGAGATAAATTTAAATTATTAATGTGTGTATTGTCAAATTAGAATCATTCATGAATATCTATTAAACAAATTTAAAAGCAATGAATCTATAAAATGAGAGAAATAACGCTTAACTTGAAAAAGAACATAAATGAATGAGTATGAAGACTGTAAACAATGCATCTAGTCAAAATACTTAAAATAAACATAAAGAAACTAAAAAATAAGACATTAGAATACATCCCATACTCATTAGGTGGAAATCCCAAAGTGCATGAGAGGTGGAAAGTTGAGAAAACTCTTGAACAAACACCAAATGAAGGCACAACCATATCAAAGTGAACTATAATGGTATCCATTACATCAATCATAAGCATAGTGTCAATACTTAATATAAAACTCTACATTTAATCATGATCATAGCTCCCAAACTTTACACACCTTTTGAGAGGATAAGGCACTCCTATTTATACAAAAACTAAGGTAACTAATTCATAAATGTAGATCCACAAATATATCATGTGTTTACTACCATGTGTTGGCATATAGCAATTAGCTTCTCTTCATATCCTCTCACAAATCTCTCCTAGCTTTAATAGGAGACACTTATGAAAACTTCCATGCTCTTTTTCCTGAAATGTGTTTGACCAATGATCTCAGATATTTCTCAAATCTTCAAGAGTTTGAAGAGGAAAATCGAATTTGAGTCTTGGAGGCCAAATATGACTATCTTGGAATCTTCAAATATGCCTACACATGTCACAAAACTCATCCAACTTTTATATATAAGTGAGTACATGTTATTTTTCTAATATTTAACCATAAATTCACTCAAAGAACCAAAATAAAAGTATTGGAAAATCATATGCCTAAACCCATATTTGATCATGAATATGGTCTTAGTGCATGGTTATAGAGCTACGAAATATGGAAAAATTTGAAGCAAAGTGAAAGAAAATAAGGTGAAAATAATGATATTTTGGAGACCCAACACTGTCAGATTCTTGCCTTCAGCTGCCATGTATTCATGCACTGGGATCCATCCAAGTCTTACAATAACTGTTGATTTTCATTTAGCTCTCTCGATCTCCATTAACTTTCCTCCTTCCCAACCAATTCCCAAGACCCTCAAAACATAATAGGCAAGAATTGAAAGCAACCAAGAAGAAAAACCATGAAAAAACAATAGCAATATGACACCACAACCAAAGTGGTATGGCCATACACCAGACACAAGCAACTACAAATCAAATGCAAATAGATCGCAAAAGACCGAAAGCACAAAACTAGAAACATACACCATGAGTCAATCCCCATGGGTTCCCAATGTTTTCAAGGGAAAGCTCAACCTGAGCATTCTTCAAGAATCCCCTGCATCTTATTGCCATAAAAACACAATTTCCAGTGCACAAATAAATAGAACACATATTAGTTACCTTACCTTGTTGTGCCAATAAAGTTACCTTGTAACTAAACACATCCATTCCATCTCTCAAGGTACTCCAATTCCCTTGATGATTCCAAATATCACTATAAAATAGCTAATATACCTATCAAATACATGTTCTTGGATATAGAACATATCCATATAATGTGAGACGAAATCAAGGTTAAGAAGACTTCATGTATTCATGCAAAGCACTCATTCGTTCGGAATTGTAGTTTCCAAACATAGCCAAAGGAATTCTCACTCAATTCCTTTCTTTTACCATTTACCTTGTTGTAATTAAGTCTTATCATGCATTGTCACATCATCCAATTGTTAGTTATGTAAACAAATCAATTGTTACCTTATCATTTTAATACCAAGCATGTTGCCCTACAATAGTTCAGACATGCCAGTCACATGTTCCAAAGATCAATACATCATATTTATTAATTTTAAATTAACCTTTACCAATAATAACGACCATGTCATAATCAACTCACAATCATTATACATAATGCTACAACTATCACCTACTTACACTCAAGTACATATCAGTTGTCTCAACACATATTATGTTAGCACGGTCATCTTAAAATAATATCATTTCTTCATGCAATATTATATACGCATACTCATATGATGCAATTAATTAAAAATTCAAACAAATTGGAAACATAACATGTTATATCAACCAAATAGACGACATAATCAAACTCATACCTCGATATATCTCAGGGGAGGCTATCACATCTGCACAAGTCATTCTAGATAACCATAATCATCTACAAAACCCAATCCAGATTAGCATGATACATATAATATAAATATATTAGCTACAATTACCATAATAATCATGCATATGACCACAATGCATATAACAACAAGTTACTACCCTTCATGACTATCTGACGCATGTGCATATGACTGCAGTGAATACTAACATTTATCGTGGATGTAAACATAACATAAATAAAATGACAGACATATATTTAACCATAATGTTTTTAACAATAATTAACCAGCATCCCTTCATGCCCAACATACAAACTTGTATGACGATCTACTCTTACCCCGAAGTCTAGTGTTGCAACCTCGCTTTAATAATTTGCTTCTCATGCTCTATCTCATCCAACACATTAGCATCATAACATACCAATAACATCATGATGACACAAACTACATAATGACCACCACTATGCATGCCTAACCTACCATGCATGCATAAACATAACCATGACAATGCATGCATAACAAAATGCATATACAACCAATATGCATTCATGACAAACACATCCCAACATCGGCATCACCAACTTCTACATGACAACACAACTGCAAAAATGACCATCACCATGCATACACTTCAAACACATATACAACCAAAATTCATGCATGACAAACACATTTCTCCCATCCATTCCAAGAGTTGAACCATTTTATGATACCACCTTGTGGTATCAAGTATCACCCAAAGAAAACGGAAACTAGACACCACCCAAAGAGAACGAAACCAGCTCGGATACCACTCTGTAACACCCTCCTCCCACACTTACCCAAGTTTACAGATCCACCAGGGTAAATATGTGACAAAGAGTTACTATGATATGATTCAATGTCCTAGATCACTTTAAGGAAATGGAATTAAAAAAACAAAAACCCTACTGACTTCCCTCTGGTGCTATAGGACCCCCAAGGGTTAAACCACCATTCCAGGTGACCAAACCCTGATATACATTGCATTTTCACTGATCTGGACTCTCAGTTGCATGCACAAGTATTCATCCATGAAACTGTAGGCCTCCAGTCGCATAAATAACCATTGTAAGGGTGCGACTACAGTCTTTTTCAGCTAGTTATGTGCCTGAAACTACGGAATCTATGCCACCTTTCCAAGGCTAGACTCCAGGTCACTGCCCAGAACTTGATGAAACTTTTTAAAAAAATAAATGACACAAAGGGAAGGCCTCTAACATAAAACTTGATCAAGGACTTGACCTAACCAAGCCTAACCATGATAGACATTTCGTCAAACATATGGTATACATGTAATCTACAAGTCATTAATGCATAATTAAACATAGGGGTATGATACTTATCTGAGAATCATTAGGAATGTCTAATACCATCTCATAATATCTACAATAAAAAAATTTAGTCCATGCATCCATCAACCATTTATCTATTCATTAAACATGTCAAGATCCATAGACAATATACATCAGGTAACCAGCATATAACCAACAAATAACCATCACAAAAACCATGGCAACTCATCCGTAATATTTCCATCATAATCAATATATATATACATGAATCTCAAAATAAATTACCTCTTATTAACATATGAAAATTCCAACCAATTCAGGAACTTCCACGTAGCACTCGACCATAGATTGGACTAAACCAAATCTTTCTTTCAGCCAGTCACCCTCATTCCATATTCGAAGAATGAATGTGGGATCTCGTGGAATAACCAAAACAAACCAAACGAGGGCTTCTAGAGGCCAAACCGCCTCAACCCTCAACCAGTGATTCCACCTCACGGTCGGACATCACTAACCATCACCAAATCAATCTCTACCCAAGTTATCCAGG
>CM076583.1:428625344-428667234 GCA_034641835.2 Pinus albicaulis | reverse complement strand
TATTATTATCTTCACCATTGTTGTCTCCATTGTTTCCTCCTCCTCTACCTCTACCTCTACCTCCAAATCCATCTATTATTTCCTCTGCCATGATAGTTTCTTTAGAGTCCTTAAAGTCCTCTGGTTCTTCTATCAAGGGAGGATGAGAGAGAGTCTCCTTGTTTTCTAAATGGGATTTAGTAGGTGGTATAGGAGAATCCTCTAATTCAGCTGTTCCTTGAATTCCAAAAATCTTAAGGCTAGGGGTAGATGGTGGTGAATCTTGTCTATGCCTTGAAGAAGATGGAGTTGTGAAAATCGAACTCTTGGCTTTAGCTATAAACCTTCCCCTAGAATCTCTTGCTCTATGCATGTCATTTTTATTTTTATTTTTAAAAGTTGGGCTAAAAATTCTCTTTCTAATCTTCCAGGTCACACTAGGTGCAAGAAGAGAGCATAGTTATGAAATTACTAAACCAAGAACTCTCTTTTCTGATCCTCCAGATCACACTAGGTGCAAGAGGAGAGCACACTTCAAGAAGTTATCAAGTTTTCCCTTCTTTTATTATTATTTTTTTTTTTTTAAGAAATTGGCTACCTAGTTAAACTTCCCCGGCAATGGCGCCAAAATGTTTGGTCAATTTAGTGTGTCCTAAATTGCTACATTAATTTATCAATCCGGGATTCGTAAGCTGATGAAGTGTGGCGCACTATATGTGCAAGATAACCTATTTCTTACCTTTTTGTCGTTTTTGGTTTTCTAATGTGAGATGGAGATTCTAAAATAAAAACAAGTATGGTTATGATTGTTCAAGGCAATGATATCCTTTATAATGATTTACCAACTTCAAACTTCAAAAGGAATTTGAAACATACAATGACAAAACTTGAAAGGAAATGAAAATGTGTTGCTAGCCTAATAAATCAAAACAGAGAACTATTGAGCATGAAAATCAAACTATCCTTGATGTTGTCTAAACATAAAAAAAACTATGCTCAAAGAAATCCAAAATTGCAACAAATGAAATCTAAATCAAATTACATCAACTTATATTCTGATCCCTCGCCATTAGTCCAGCTATGGCTTTCAGAGGTAACCATAAACAACTTGAGCAATCTGATATCTATTTTGCAGAAAGTAAACTAATATCAAACTACACATTCATACTTCAATCCCTCACCATCAGTCCAGCTGTGGCTTTCGGAGGTAACTAAAAATGTCATGAGCAATTTAATATATCTAACTTGCAGAAAGTAAACTAATATCAAACTACACATTCATACTTCAATCCCTCACCATCAGTCCAGCTGTGGCTTTCGGAGGTAACTGAAAATGTCAGGAGCAATTTAATATATCTAACTTGCAGAAAGTAAACTAATATCAAACTACACATTCATACTTCAATCCCTCACCATCAGTCCAGCTGTGGCTTTCGGAGGTAACTGAAAATTACATGAGCAATTTAATATATTTAAATCTAATCTACTGAAGCAAATGAACAAGACTGAAATAAACAAAGCAGTACTGAAATTAAACAGAAACTAAGAAAAGTAAATTAGCAGCAGAACAATATTGATTCCATGTCATTAGTCAAAAGATTATGCGAATTCCCGGGCTTCCTATTTGTAATCTGAAACAAGAACACTGATCAGTTAACATAAAACATGAAAGATTATGGACAGAAGTAAGATGTAGAGCATGAAAGATTATAAACAGAGATGAAGCATAAATACTATGAAAGATGCAATGTATAAACACATGAATGACTTATGGCACAATGAGCTTAAAGAAATAAAACAAGAACTATACAATAATGCACAAAACCTCAGCGTGTACAGGGGCCCTCTGCACTAGCCTTGGCAACAGCCTTCAAATACGAATTACACTTGGAAATAGAGTCTTCTTATATATTAAAATGCAGTCATAACAGAGAGATGATATTACGGCACAGTGGCAACGTAATTACATTACAGAGCTATCTGGAGGCTAATGGAGACTAATCTAATATGCGTATGCAAACGCGTTATTTATAACAAAGGTAATATAACTAATTCCCTAAATTTTATGCTGATAGAAAACATGTAAACCATTACGTCCAGAGATCTAGGATCATGGCCGCGTTGAGGAATAAATCTATGAAGAATGGATGTTGGATTCGGCTTATGGAGCCGTGTACAGGTGTTGATGTGTCTCTCGTAACTCAGAAACGGCCATACAAATCTTCACGTGCTAAGAAACAGAGTCCTGTCACCGTGGGACTCTACGGTTGACTTCCACTTGGCCACCTTTGACCACAGCCTCCTTAAGTGAATTTGCTCGAGCCAATAGGACACGATCCATGTCCACATCATTTCTGACTTGCCCATGTGGCTCGTTTTGCCTGTAGATACCTATAACATAGACTTTCACAAAATGGCTGTGGAAAGTTGCAGCAGCTGCGGAAAGTGGCAAGATTCCGCAACTAGATGAGCAAAAATCTAAATCAAACAACAGACACAAAATATAGTTAAAAACCATTTTAGATGCTCTTTTGCAATTAATATACAATGATATTGACAACTTGGAAGGTTCAGGTGAATGAAAGAGGTCTAGAATGGTGTATAGGAAAAATGCAGATTTGAGACTCAATAGTATCAACGCTGTTTTGAGGGTTGCATCCTTTGTTGGACCAAATCTGAAGCCGGTTTCACTAAATATCGTTTCTAACCACTTTCGGGCCAGGAGAACTGATCTTTTGTGTCCATAGCCTCTGTTCCAATGAGGAACCCCTTTCGTTTCATGCTAAAAGGTTTTTGGTTGCCCAAGATATGTCATTTTAGAGATGGAGGTATGAAGTTTTTTTTGCAATTATATTTATTTATCTCTCTGTTTTATTTCGGTTTATAGTCATTTTTTTCTATTACCGAATCGATACCATCTTCTTTGATTATGCTCTGTGCTTTATACAATCTGGAAAACTAGAAAGAGGAAGATGAAAATTTTCTCCTACATATGTTATTTCCCCGCGACTTTGTGTGATCTCGGGAAATCGGAAATAATGATAAAAATATTTATTTTTCAAGCGAACAAACCAAAAATATAACATTATGTCGTAAGACCTGTATATTTTTGTTGTTATTTGCATGGTTTTTTTTTTTCAGGGAAAAAACACACACCCTAAAGGGCCAAAAAAAAAAAAAATTGTTCCTCATTTCCAAGACATGTAACTGATGTTTTAAAGTAATAGTGTTCCTCACTCATTATAAAAAGTGAGTCACTTACAGTCTAAAGTCACTTTATCTTTTATTGAAGTTACACTCTACTTGGTCATTAGTTCATAAAGTAACATTGTAAAAGTGACTCTCACTTATTTATAAAAGTGTGTCACATAAATTAGTTAAAAAAAACATAAACTTCTTATATTAAGTTTGGAAAGTGGGGGATTTTTTTGGGATTTTTTTTTTTTTAAGTACGACTTCATCATCAACCTTTAATCTATCATGTGACTACTCGACATCTAGTACAATTTTTCTCCAAAAAAGCATAACTTCTGCAGAAATTATATACAAGATGCACGTATATATCCAGATTCTCCTGATCTAACAATTGTTATCTTCTTGCTAAATACAGAATCCTTCTACTGTTAATCTTTTGCGAAAATTTAAAAACTCAATTGCAAACAAATGAAGTAATAAAAACAATCGCACATAACACAGTTGTTTAACGAGAAATCCTGAAGCTAAAAACCCCAACTATCATATATTATGTATCATGGAGATCATGTAACAATCTCATACAAATCTTAGTACATCGAGCTCTCAGTACAATCAATCGTCACACACTAATCAGAGGAAATCTGCAAATCCATGCACTGATTTCTTGCCACTTGATAGCCTGCCTCCACTATGCAATCCCTGCTAAATAAGACCCCTGAATGAATTTGAATCTACCTTGGTTGCACTGCGCAATCCTCATTAGCAACTCCAATGTGTGTGTGATGCAATCAATGCATCACTATAGTCACAACGGATAGTCCATCTTTCCCTTTCACCTATCTCTCCACTAGGTCTCCACTGGAACTGACATGCATTGTAGTTAACTGCTGTATTTATTCAGTTGGTTAATGAGTTATTATTTGTGAATTAATTAACTCCACTCTCACTAGTGTATCATTCAGTTAGACTAGATACAACTAGCTCAACTAAGTTTAACTCCATTAACTGAGTTTAATTGCATAACAACTCCATGAACTACTCTTCCAACTCTGTCATAACTTTGCCACTTCAGTTCTAACTGAGTCCTCCATGCATGAACCACCAGTAAACCCTAGGAATTGCGTAATTCCTTCAGCTAACTGATTTGACAAATCTGTACACTGAAATTAAGTGCTCCAAGAGAATAAATTAATGTTTATTGTCGGATTATTATTAAGAGCTAATAATATTCGACACTTCTATTTTTAGATCGACGATGTATAAATAGACTTCGCCCAATATTCTAAAAATAGAATTTCATCTATTTTTCCAACTTAACCAACTGTCCACAAATAGCATCCTGCAACTTCTAAAATATGACCACCATTTCTAAAAATAGACATAGTCTAAAAATATACTTACACCTAAAAATAGCTTGCGGGCCCACTTAGTGAAGGTGACTGATTTTCACTAAGCTCATCATATTTTTGAATCTCAACACTCCCTCTCAACAAGATAGGGATCCTTCACCCCGATCCTGCCTCTATGGTATTCGAATTTGCTCCTGGTGAGCGCCTTCGTCAAAATATCTGCATCCTAATCTTCCGTAGGAATGTACTGAAGCAACATGATCTTCCGCTGCACACAATCTCTGATATGATGATACCAAATATAAATATGTTTAGATCTATCATGAAACACAGGATTAATTGAGATTTTAATGCAACTCTAATTATCACAATGTATCACTGTATGATCTAAATGTGAATTGAACTAACTGACCAGGATCTTCCTCATCTAGATAGCCTCACGTGCAGCTTGACTTGTTGCCATGTATTCTGCTTCCGCTGAACTAAGTGCCACGGATCTTTGTTTCCTGTTGTACCAAGAAACTATTGTAGATTCGATACTGAAAACTCCTCCTGATGTGCTCTTTCTATCTGTTGGGTTGTCTGCCTAATCTACATCCGTGAAGCCATGCAACTTAACATCATCCGTCTATTTGTACCATAAGCCATACTCAGATGTGCCCCTGAGATACCTCAGTACATGCTTGCATGCCTTCCAAAAGAGCTTGGTGGGCTTAACCATCACTTGTGAAAGCTGGTTCACCGCATAGCATACGTCTGGTCTTGTATTAACTAAATATATGAGCGAACCCACCAACTATCGATAAACAATGGCATCCACTACCTCTGCCAATGTAGCATCCTCTTTCCTCCAATTTCCTGGAAGAGGAGTGTCGATAGGCTTGCAGCCTTGCATGTGAAACTTCTCTAATATCTCCCGGGCATACTTGCCTTGAGACACAAATAATTCACCTTCCTGCTGCCATATTTCCAATCCAAGGAAATAATGAAGGAGGTCCAAATCCTTCATCTCAAACTCCTTTGCAAGATCTGCCTTGCATGAGTATATCAACTGCTCATCACCCGTTAGTATTAAATCATCAACATAAAGAAAAATGATTAAAATCTTGCCCTCCACCACAATTTGGTACAAGTTTGCATCCGCCTCACTCTTGGTGAAGCCAAGTCCAGTGAAATAATTGTCAATTCGTGTGTACCAAGCACGAGGTGCTTGTTTCAGCCCATATAGCGCTCTTTTGAGTCTGCACACATGCAACTCGCTGCTGAAGATCTCAAATCCTTCAGGCTGTTCAATGTGCACCTCTTCCTCAATGATCCCATTAAGGAACGCAGTCTTCACATCCATCTGATGAATGTGGCAACCATCTGCGCTGAGAGAGCACGGATGGTCCTTATGGAAGAATATCGTGCGACAGGTGCAATTTTTTCTTCATAATCAATCCCCTCAATCTATGAGAAGCCCCGGGCAACAAATCTTGCCTTATACTTCTCAACGCTCCCATCAGCAGCTTGCTTTACCTTGTAGATCCATCTTGATCCTACAACTATTTTACCCACCGGCCTTGGAACAATCTCCCAAGCACTGTTTCTCACAATGGAGTCATACTCTTCCACCATGGCATCTACCCATGTGGGCTCCTGCACTGCTTCTTCAAAAGAAGATGGCTCTGTCACGATACACTTGCTCATAAGAGCCATGTATCCAGTAAATCGGTCAGGTGACTGTCTCTGTCTACACTATGATGTAGGGACTCCTACATTCTGTGCTGTATCAAGCTTCAATCTCTCAGCTTCTATGGTACGCTTTCTGCTTTGTCTGATGTTTGGTTCTGCATGAATGGATTCATCCACTCCATAAATCTCCTCTAGTGGTTGATCCACATCTAGAGGCTCATCTTTGGGAACAAGAAGTTCCTCCTCTGCATGCAAGTGTAGCTCCCTCTCAAACGACAACTTCCTAGCTTTCACCTCATTGAATTTTATATCCCATCACACCACAATCATCTGACTGTCTGGAAAATACACACAATAATCTTGGGGTGTTTCTGTGTACCCCACAAATATCCCAACTTCTGCAGTCAGCTCTAGCTTCTTCTTGGCATCCTTTGTCACATGAATGTAAATAGATGAGCCAAAAATATTCAAATGAGAAATATCAGGCTTCTTACCAGTAAAAGCTTCTTCAGGTGTACTCTATGAGGACAACGGTTTTGCACATAAACCGCAGCGTTGCATGCTTCCGCCCACAAGTGCATCGGTAGGCCCTGGTCATGTAGCATAGCTCATGCAGCACCCACAATTGTTATGTTCTTCCTCTCCGCGACCCCATTCTACTGTGGGTTATGAGGTGCTATGAGTTCTCTTTGAATTCCTTCTTTGCTACAGAAGTATTTGAATTCACCTGAGATGTATTCACCACCATTATTGCTCCGTAGAGCTTTCACTTGCCTCCCCGACTCCTTCTCCACCAATGCTTTAAACTCACATAACTTTGAGAATGTTTCGCTCTTATTCTGCATGAAGAAGATCCAGCATCTACGAGAATAGTCATCAACAAATATAACATAATACCTATGTTTTGTTGTTGAAGCAACCGAGAAAGGTCCACACACTTCTGTGTGAATACTCTCCAGGATCACCGAAGCACAATTCTCCTTCTCATGAAAGGTGGTCTTCACAAACTTATCCATATTACATCCCTTGCATTGATCTAACTGCGCAAGAGTACCCTTGGGAAGTCCAGTAGAAATCTACTGCAAAATCTTAAAGCGCCATGGTGAAGATGGCCCAATCTCCTATACCATAATTCGCCCTCATCCTGGCTCACCACTTCTTCTGCTTTGGCCATCATTGCAGCACAGCCATCTACCTCCATCTTGTAGAGATTCTTAACTCGAATCCCTATCCTCTTGGTTTGACCCGTTGTTTTATGTCGAAGGAAATCTTTTCCCTCACTGAAAACAACGTCATAACCTTTGTCTTCCAACATTGCGACTGAGACCAAGTTCTTCTTCAGACCTGGAACATGCATAACATCTTTCAACAGAAATGGATTACCTGACTCCCTCTCAAAGGTAATGGTCCCAATGTCGATCACACTGTATCAACCATCGTTTCCCATCTCTATATGAATTTGAAGGTCCTTCTCCTCCAAGTCACTAAACAACTCCTTGTCTCCCATCATATTGAAAGACGCACCACTATCAAGATACCACACCGATCCCATTGAGCTTGAAACCAAGCATGTAATCAAAGAGAAATCAAGTTCAAATTACGAGGCTAAGGCTTGTCCAGCTGCAGCTCCAACAGCCTTCTTGTTCTTCTTCTTTTGTGGGCAGTTAGTGGCGAAATGCCCATGTTCATGATAGTGAAAACACTTCACCTTGGACAAATCCTGCTTCTTGCCTTTAGCTTCGGATTTTGAAGGAAATTTCTTCCCTTCCCTTTCCTTGCTTTGGCAGCCAAAGCGCAATTCTCTTCATCTTCATTATTCGATGAAGAGCCATCCCTGGTACTTCACCTTATCTCCTCCTGCACAAGATCCGACCAAAGTCGCTCCCATCTCGGCAGTTTCTCCCGTCCATTAACAAAGTCTTCGTAGCTATGCCAACTCTTCGAAAGCCCAAGGAGAGCCAAGCTCACCAAGTCTTCATCATCAACAGTAATCCCCACACTTCCCAGTTCATCCCTACAGTGGACAAACTTCGTGAGATATTTTGGAATACTATCGCCCTTCTCCATTTTTATTTTTCTGAGCTTATCTTTCAGCACCAACTTCCTTTGGTTGTTTCTGCTTTGGAAAAAATCTGTCAAAGCCTTCCATATTGCAAATGGAGTGGCTTTCCTGTGAAAACTGGACACAATATGGTCCTTCACACCTTCCAACAGAATTCTTCTTGTCTTTGCCACCTTCTTTTGCCATGCGTCAAGTAATATAGCATCGCTAGATCCTGGCTTAGGAACATCGCTATCGATGAACTCCTTCAGTCCATTATCTTCCAGCACCGCCTCCATCCTATCCTTCCAGGTTATGTAATTCAAGCTTCCATCAAGGGCATACTCCAATCGTAACCCATTGAAAGACATTTCAATGTATACTCAACTATCGCACCAAGAATTTTCTGAAGCAAATTCGAATTGTCCACTAGCACAAACTCAACATTCTTCACAATTGCAATCTTCAAGAATTAACACTGCTCTGGTACCATGTATAAATTATATACAAGATGCATGTACATATCGAGATTCTCTTGATCTAACAATATTTATCTTCTTTCTAAATACAGAATCCTTCCACTGTCAATCTTTTGCGGAAATTTAAAAACTCAATTGCAAACACATGAAGCAATAAAAACAATCGCACATAACACAATTGTTTAATGGGAAATCCTGAAGCTAAAAACCCCAACTATCATATATTATGTATCATGGAGATCATGTAACAATCTCATACAAATCTTAGTACATCAAGCTCTCAGTACAATCAATCGTCACACACTAATCAGAAGAAATCTGCAAATCCATGCACTGATTTCTTGCCACCTGATAGCCTGCCTCCACTGCGCAATCCCTGCTAAAGAAGACCCCTGAATATTTTCGAATTTATTTTGCTTGCACTGCACAATCCTCATTGGAAACTCCAATGTGTGTTTGATGTAATCAATGCATCACTATAGTCACAACGGATAGTCCATCTTGCCCTTTCACCTATCTCTCTACTAGGTCTCCACTAAAACTGACATACACTGTAGTTAACTGTTGTATTTGTTCAGTTGATTAATGAGTTATTATTTGTGAATTGATTAACTAATTAATTCACTCCACTCTCACTAGTGTATCATTCAGTTAGACTAAATACAGCTAGCTCAACTGAGTTTAACTCCATTAACTGAGTTAAATTGAATAACAACTCCATGAACTACTCTTCCAACTCTGTCATAACTTTGCCACTTCAGTTCTAACTAAGTCCTCCATGCATGAACCACTAGTAAACCCTAGGAATTGTGTAATTCCTTTAGCCCACTGATTTGACAATTATGTACACTGAAATTAAGTGCTCCAAGAGAATAAGTTGATGTTTATTATCGAATTATTATTAAGAGCTAATAATAATTGACACTTCTATTTTTATATCGACTATCTATAAATAGACTTCGCCCAATATTCTAAAAACAGAATTTCATCTATTTTTCCAACTTGACCAACCATCTACAAATAGCATCCTGCAACTTCTGAAATATGATCACCATGTCTAAAAATATACATAGTCTAAAAATAAACTTACACCTAAAAATAGCTTGCGGGCCCACTCAGTGAAGGTGACTGATTTTCACTAAACTCATCATCTTGTTGAATCTCAACAACTTCTTCATTTGGAAGTCGTTTTCAGACCCGTTTTTTTTAACCGCCTTAATTATTCGAGATCTTTCCATTGGAGCAGTTAGTTTCAACCTCTACAGCTTTAGTTTTTAAAAATGGAAAGTGCATGCCTAATTATTCTTAACAACACCAATTATTTCCAATGGCTATGCGACATGGTAGACTTACTTAGAAGTAAAGGGATTTGTAGAATAGACTCATGACTAGAATCTAAACATACTTATGAAGATAAACATGCTAAATGGGAAAATAAATAATATCAAGCACGATAGTTTATAGGAATTCCCATTGCTCAAGATCTTAGATTTCGTATCCAAGAAATTGACTCCCCTGATGAAGCTATAAAAACCTAAATACTGTTTTTTGCATTCAAAATGAAATCAGAGCCCACCAACTTTAAATGAGTTACTTACTTTGGACCCCAATAATTTATCCTTTATTGAAGATTTTTTGTTCAAATTCAAGACCCTTATACTTCTCTTAGACGGTTGTAAGGTCAAAAAGGAATATGGTAGTCTTATCTATTCCATTCTTGCTAAGCTAGGCCCTGCATACTCTAAATTTGTTTCCACCTTCCATTCCACCATAGAAGCCCTCATTTCTCAAGGAAAACCCTACAAGTCCCCCTCTTTTGATGTATTTTCCGATCCTTTGATAAGAGAACAAGAAAAAATATTACAACTTGGTCTTATTAATACTGTAAACACTTATAGGAAAGCCTTAGCAGCCCAGCAACAACAAAATCCAAAGAATCCTAAGAAGCGACATCCTAAAAAGAATGGTCCTAAACCAAACAAGGGTCTTAAGCAATCTCAGCCGCAAACTAAAAAAGAAACTCAACAAAATGATAAGGCAAATAAAAACAAAGGGAAGAAGACAGATAGACATTGCAACTTTTGTAACCGTGATAGCCACATAGAGTCAAAATGTTTTAAGAATATGGAAGCCTTGGAAGTAGCAATGAAGAAGTACAATATCCATTTGGAACACTCTTCAACTTCATCTTCAAGAATGGAACTTTCTGCATGTGGTTTTCAAACATCAAGGTCTGGTTATGTATTGAATGTATCTTCTTCTTTTCATTCTCATGAGTGGCTCATTGATTCTAGAGCCTCTTACCACATGGTAAAAAATAACGTGATGTTTTCTTCTTTAAATGATTGTAACACCAAAAATATTTATGTCGGTGATGATAGATCTCTTAGTGTTGTAGGGTCTAGAACCATTCATCTAGATAATGGTTGGCTTAATGATGTATTATGTGTTCCGACCTTGTCTTGCAACCTTCTATCTGTTTATCAGATAACTCATTCAGGTGAAGGGAAAACTGTAGAATTCTCACCTCATGATGTTGTAATTAATGACCTAAGAGATCCTAGACATATTTTAGCTACTGGCATTGTAGATGATTCCACAAGGTTTTATAATTTTGACAACTTTGGGTCATCATGTCTTCCCTCCATTTTTGTTGCTCATAATGATGAAGTGAACAAAATTTGGCATGAGCGATTTGGTCACTTAAACTATCGCTCTCTTCAAACTCTATGTAAAGATGGTGTTTATTCCAGTTGTGTACTTGGAAAAACATCATCAGGATAGCTTTGACAAACATGCCTCTTGGCATGCTTCAGCCCCTTTCCAGCTTGTGCATAGTGATTTATGTGGTCCACTTCCAATTGTTTCTTTCTCTGGCTACGAGTACTTCTTAAATTTCATTGATGATTTTTCCAGACGCACTTGGGTATACTTATTAGAACTTAAGAGTGAGGTTTTCAATATGTTCTTGGCCTTCAAGGCCTTTGTTTAGAAATAATATGGACATCAAATTCTTAAGTTAAGATCTGACAAAGGAGGAGAATATGTTAACAACAAATCTATCAACTTTTTCACTGAGCGTGGCATTCAATTGCAACATATTGTTTTGTATACTCCACAACAAAATGGTGTAGCTGAAAGGAATAATCACACTCTAAAAGAGATGGCTAATTGTATGCTTCAATATAAATGACTTAGTCTTAATTTTTGGGCAGAAGCAATTAACTGTGCAAATTACATAGTAAATAGCACTCCTACTAAGGTTTTAAGAAATATCACTCCAAAAGAAGCCTCGAGCTCAATCAAACCAAATGTAAGTCACTTTCGTGTTTTTGGAAGTGAAGCTTGGGCCCATATTCCAGATGAGAAACATAAAGCCTTAGAACCTAAGAGTGAAAAAAATGAATTTTTGTTGGATATTTTGAATATGTCGAAGGATATATACTTCTTCAACCCAAATCCAAAAATGTAATCATTAGAAGAGATGTTAAATTTGATGAAAATATATCGGCCTGCAAGCCTAGTTTGACAGGTGTGTCACCTTTGGTCTGCGAGCCTAATTCAGCATATGTGCCACCTCTCTCTATATCTTCTACCTCTAACAGCATTCCTTCAACTTCAGATGATGACCGCAAGGATGAAAATCCTCCTCCACCTCCTCAGGATCTTCCTTCAGCTCCAAAGCTTCTAAAATGGGTCTGCTCTACTCGAGATGCAGCAGGTCCTCTTGCAGGTGACCCTGCAAATCAATGTCGTGCACGTTCTCAATTCAACAGAGCCTCTTCCTTATTGGCTCAAGTTCCAAAAAATCATGATCTAGATACCTTTGAAGAAGCTTTAGATCATCTAGATTGGGATGAAACTGTGAATGAATAATATCGTTCCTTATTGGCAAATGATACTTGGGATCTTGTTCCTCTTCCAAAGGGAAGAAAACTTGACAGATGCAAATGGGTTTGCAGAACAAAGTTTGGACAAGATCCACAAGTGGATTAACATAAATCTCGTCTTGTTGATAAAGTATTTTCAAAATTTGAAGGCATTAACTATATTGAAACCTTCTCCCCTATTGCCAAAATGAATTATATCCACCTTGTTCTTTCCCTTGTTGCCTCCTTTAAATGGGAAGTCCATCAGATGGATGTTAAATTTGCCTTCTTACATGGGGACTTGCATGAAGAAATCTACATGACAACCCCCTAGGTTTATCCAAAAAGACTCTAACCTTGATTGTCACCTTAATAAGTCTCTCTATGGTCTCAAATAAGCCCCTCGGTCTTGGTATGCCAAAATGGATAGCTTTCTTTTAGATAATGGCTTTTCTAGATATCATTCCGACAACATTGTCTACACCAAGAAAGTGGGTAAGTCCTTAATCATCCTTGTTATTTATGTTGATAATATTATCCTTCCTAGTAGTGATCCCAACCATATAAACCATGTGAAATCTAGCCTCAAAAAGAAGTTTGAAATGACATACTTAGGACACTTTCATTATTTCCTTTGTCTTCAAGTCTTGCAATCCAAAGAAGGTATTACCATTTCTCAATCCAAGTATGCCTGTGATCTTCTACGCCACTTTCACATGGAATATTGTAAGCCATACCCTTCTCCCTTTCAGTTTGGAGTCAAGCTTTCAATAACTTGTACTTCCCCTAAAGTTGATGCTACCTGATACCGTCAACTTGTTGGTAAACATCTATATCTAACCCATACCCGTCCCGACCTCTCCTTTGTCATTGGTCTTGTTGCTCGGTTTATGCACCAACCTCATGAAAGTCACTGGAAAGAAACTAAATAAATACTTCAATATGTTCGAGGTAAATTTTAGTTCAGGATTCATTACAGTGTACGAGCATCTCCATTATTGGTTGGTTTCACTGATTTTGATTGGGCTAGTGACTCTGATGATCGAAAGTCTACTGCAAGATATGTATTCACTCTTGGTTCAAGACCTATTACATGGTCTTGTAAGAAAAAAAGTGCCACCTCTCTTTCTTCGGCAAAATCATAGTATCGTGGTGTTGTTGAAGCTAGCAAGGAAGCCCTATGGATTCGTTAGATCCTATCTGAATTTGGTCTTTATCAACGACATCCAACTACACTTTGGTGTGATAATCACAGTGCCATTCAACTATTCAAAGACCCAGTTCAGCATCTGCGCATGAAACACATTGAGCTACACATGCACTTTATCAGAAAGCTCATTCATTATCGTGTTCTTGCAGTGCACTATTATTCAACTAGTGATCAAGTTGTTGATATCTTTACAAAGGCTCTCACAGAAGCGAAGTTTACGAAACTTCGATCGATGCTTGCAATTCAAGAAATTTATCATTAAGGGAGGATAGGCTCTAATCTCATTCATTCTCCTATTATGTCACCTTTGTAAATCCTTCAATCTTATCCCAAGTTGTTCTTAAGGGTGGATGTTAAGATATTCCGAAACATGGTAAATAGTTAAGTTTAACTTGGTCTAGCGTAAAGTTAGGTACAGTGTGTTTATTTAGTATGTACTTTTGTAACTTATAATCTGAAGGTCACGATATGTAGTGATTCGACGGTACATTTTCTCCTCAGTATTACCGACATTTTATTCGTGGCTTAACACCCGATTGGTCCATGATCTCTATTTAAAGAGCATGGAGGGTCATTTGTCTAGTGACTGTTTATGAGAGAAGCTTATGTAAATTTTATTTCTTTATATTAATAAATTTCCTGAAGTGGCCACATTGGCTCAGGCTGTGGATTGTTTCCCTCTTCAAGGGTTTTAACCAAGTCAAATACTGGTGTACTGATTTGTGATCTGTTTGTGAGCGGTGACCTTTGGTGTTTGATCTAAGGAACTTACCTTGTAAATTCCTACCCTGTGACAACACAAGTTGTGTGCCAATTTGGAGAAATGCTCTTTTGGCATGACTCAGGTTCAATATGTGGGGTACATCATTGATTAGCAAGGTGTGCATATCAACGCAGAAAAGATACAATTTATTTAGGATTGGCCAGCCCCAACCACTCTAACAGAGCTCCGTAAATTTCTGGGTCTTGCCAATTTCTACCACAGGTTCTTGTTGGGTTTCTCTCATATCACTTGGCCTTTGAGTCAAGTCACCAAGCGTGCCGCGAAAGCAAAGTTATTTTGGTCTAAATCCCAACAGAAGGTGTTTTTCGAGTTGAAGCATCACCTCTACTATGCACCGATGCTCACATTACTAAACCTGCAACAACCATTTGAGATTGAGACAGATGCCTATGACTATGCTATTGGCGTGGTTCTTTCTCAGCAGGGGCATCCAGTGGCATATCATAGTGAGACACTTTTAGACAAAATCCGAAAATATCACACCTATGGCAAAGAGATGTATTCCATTATGAAGGTCTACTGATAGTGGAACAATTACATTATGGGGAAGTAAACAGTCGTCCACTCAGACCACTGACCCATGCAGTTCATACAAACACAAGGAAAGTTGCAGAATGATCTCCATTAGAAATGGTCCACATACCCGCAACAGTTTCATTTGAACATTAAGTACAAGAAAGGAAGCACCAATAATGTTGCATATTGTCCCAACCCATCGTCGATCATGGCACTGACCACTGTGCTTGACTCCCTTGGACACAAGACTTTGGAATGCCCACAACTTTATAAGAGTGATCCATAATTCAACACGACATATCAGATTCTCATGGAAGGTAAGAAAGCTCTAGACTTTGACCTCCAGGATGCGCTATTATGCCACCTGGGACACCTCTTTGTTCCTTCAAGCAAGTGTGCTAAGATGATTTGGGAAGCACACTATAGTCGAGTCGTTAGACATTTGGAGTAAAAAAATTAGTGGCAATGGTGCATAAGTATTTTTATTGGCCAAGCCTTCGACAGGATGTTGGTAAGTACATCAGATCCTGCACTTCCCATGCCATTGCCAAGCTTACAATGATGTAGTAAGGCATGTATACTCCTTTGCCTACTCCTAGTTAGCCCTGGGAATCCATTTCCATGGATTACATGTCAGGCCTTCCTTCTACCAAGCATGGCAATGAATTTTTTTAATGGTCATCGACAGATTCTCCAAGATGGCCATTATGGCGACCTGCAAGAAGAGTATCACCAAAAAATTCACTGCCAAACTCTTCTTTGAATGAGTGTGGGTATGCTTTGGAATCCCACAATCCATTATCTCAGATTGGGATAACAGGTTCCTAAGTGAATTGTGACCAAGTCTTTGATCGTCGCTAGATACCAAGCTCACTAATTCCATGACCTTCCACCCCCAAACTAATGGCCAGACAAAGGTCATCAATAGGATGATCATGCACATCTTGCGCATGTACAACTCGAAGCATCAACGCACATGGGGAAAAAGTATCCCCTGTGTCTTCTTTGAATGAGTGTGGGTATGCTTTGGGATCCCACAATCCATTATCTCAAATCGGGATAAAAAGTTCCTAAGTGCATTTTGGTAAAGTATTTGATTGTTGTTAGATACCAAGTTTACTAATTTCGTGACCTTTCACCCCAAACTGATGGCCAAAGAGAGGTCGTCAACAAGATGATCGTGCACATCCTGCGCATTTACAACACTAAACGTCCACAAAAATGGGATGAAAGACTCCCCTATGTCTAGCACATCTACAACAAATCTCTCCATAGCTCAACTGGCCACTGTCCCTTTCAAGTGGGACTGGGATTCCAACCACTATATCCCATTGATGTTGTCATACCACTTGCAACTACTCAATCACATTAGGCTCATGTCCAGTCTGAAGTCGACAAATCTAACAACTTCATTGAACGCATTCAGCATATCCTCTAGCAGGTCCATGACATATTGGACAGAGCAAATACTAAGTACAAACAACATCATGACCAACATCTGGTGCCACACAAGTTTTAGGTGGGCGACAATGTTTGGTTACATTTGCAGAAGGAGTGCCTCACTCGGGCCTACCGTACACTTCACCCACTCCGATATGGGCCTTACACCATCACTAAGTCTATAGGGGATAATACCTCTGAGCTCAACATTCCACCATTCCTTGGCCCACACCCCATATTCAATATGGATCGGATGTGGCCATACTTTCCCCCATTGTTGGCCACATCAAACATTGTTGAGCAGTTGACACTAGCATAGCTCAAATCAAGCTGCATCAAACATGCCACAATTAATAAGATCATGGACACACAGATCAAGAACACTTTCCAATATAGAATCCACCTATATCGAGTTGTTAAAGTCGGCCAACTCCTTCACTAGGGAAATTGGCTCACCAGGGACTAGGTTCAACAAAAATTTCCCCACCTCATGAAGGCTCTACACATAATGGGGACCATTTCTTCCCAAGGGGGGAGGATTAATCTAGGTGGATATCGATGTTCACTCACTTATTCCACTTGGACCTCCAACCAGTTTTATGAGTTTCTTGTTTAGTGCACGATTTACTATTTTTGGCAGTTTTTTGGGTCTTGAACTTTCAAAGTTATTTTGACCCCCTAAATGACATTTTTTGAGGTCGTTGTAGCCTGACAACCATAGGCAGGGGCCCACAACATATCTTATAGTACTCATAGAGATCTTTCTAATCACATATCGTACGTGACAAACGAAGATCATATGACCATTTTACAACCCCGGGAAGTTGGCGGCCTAACTAACCCCAACAGGGCCCACAAACTCTTGGTGTTTCATCTCCTATGGTTATGTTTTTGGTTGTTTAGTGTTTCCCTTATATGTTCAATAATAAAAATTCCCTTGAGGCTTATTGTAACATAGTTCAAAGGCATCTAGTTTCCATATCTCTTCTCAGAGATAAGTTACCATCGTCCGAGCTAGTTATTTCTATTTTGTGTGTAAGCATATTACAATTCTTTGATATTAATGAAATGAGAATTTATTTTTGTTGAATCTCTCTATTTATGTTTATTTATGTATTATGTTGTTTTCTTGCATAAGTATGAATTAGTGGTATCATAGTAGTATGTTATTTCTATGTTTTTCTTTGCCTGTTCCCAACCAGGTCGAGGTAAGGAGTTAGGGCTCGAACTGGTTGAACCCTTGTAAGACTAGCCTCGCAAACCCTGACGGCCTTCCATGGCAGAAAAAAAGAAAGACGAAGGATAAGGATATCCTTTCAAAATATTTCTCGAAGTAGCCCTCGAGCGACAAAGGAAGGCGATGATGGACAACTTCGCCTAAATCATTCAACGGTTGCCCTCAGGTGACGCATCTTCATCCGACAGCCACTCTAGAGGCGCCACTCCCTTGAAGATACAAGTCAACTTTGACATTCCCATATTTGAAGGCTAGATAGATGAAAACTTCGTAGATATATGGTTAAATTTGTCGAAAGCATATTTTTTTTCCATGATTTTTCCAATTGGGAAAAATATTACTTTTGCACTCCTCAAAGCCACCCGCCATGTCAAGGACTAGTGGGAAACCTACTGTGAATAGAAGGATGAGAGAAAACCCTCACTATTATCAGTCGCACCCATTTGGAATTATTTTTAAGATGCAATCAAGAAACAATATTACCTCATGGGAAACTATGAGGACAAGTACATACAATGGGTGACACTGTGGGCGTAAAGGGATTAAGATGTACATTAGCTGATGAATTTTTTCCATACCCTATGCATAAAGTTGGGTATCAAAGATTCAGAAAAAAACATCCAGTTCTCAAGTACCACAATTGATTGCACAAATACATTTAGGAGGAAACAGAGTTCATGGGCATCTCCTCGCTTGGTGTAGCATATGGCTATCCTGTTAAGATTGAGCAGAAATTCAAGCAGAAGAAGTGAGACTTTGGATATGCGAACCCAAATCAAAGCAAAGGCGTCCCCAATCCATAGATCAAAGGGAAGATTTAAGCCTCAACCCCAAAAAACGACTCCTTGAAATTGTAATTAAAGAATAACAGGAAAGCGAAGAAGGACACCAGTGAGTGGTGCGAGTTCCATAAAAATCCCACTCACAACACAAATGAATATCATGTAAAGCATGCATTGGTGGTCTAGATGAAAGACTCAGACGTAGATGCATGCTCTGATTCTAAGCCATAACCCGACAAGGAAAACCAGATCGTTAACGCATAACCCACTGCGACGGTAGCCGCCACCAAGCTCCAAAAGGTGTAACCAGAGGATCCAGAGGAGGGGGATCACCCACTCTACTCACAGATGTAGGTAAATGGTTCGTCGGTGCAGTTCATCATTGACAGTGGGAGACAGAAGAACCTTATCTTAATCGAGGTCGTTAAGAGATTGAAATTGTCGACAATGCCACGGCCGCAGTCGTACACCATCGGGTGGCTCTACCAAGGGTGAGATATCTGTGTCAGCCAAGAGTGTCACTTGTCTTATAGCATCAAGCCCTTTGTAGATGATGTATTGTGCAACATTTCCCCTCTTGAAGTCTTCGATGTTTTATCAGTTCATCCATACCTATGGAAATGTCATGTTGTATATGAATCCAAACATCTTTCTATTATTATTACTTTGGGTCAAAATTTGTATAGGATACCAGAGGTAGCATCGCCTACTGCATTTCCTTTAACCTCTCCTAAATAATTCATTAAGATCATTTCCCATAACGGGAAATCTGTCTTCCTTACGATTCAATCTCATAATAAGATGAAGATTGTGGCCGCATCTACGGCCTTTCGACATGACTCCTCCGCATGGCAGCAATGGATGGACAAGGTTGTAGAGGAGTACAGGAACATATTCACCTCGCCCATAGGGGTACCCCTACATGATATGGTCAAGCACTTCATCGATCTAACCCAGGGCGTACCACTACCCAATGGACCAAACTACTGACGCTTTCTTCTAAAGAACAATGAAATCAAGAGGCATATTTAGGAGCTATTGTACAAAAGGCATATCAAGCCACGCTCCTCACCCTATGGGAGATCGATCGTGTTGGTAAAGAAGAAGGATAGAACCTGGAGGCTCTGTATTGATTATCGGGTGTTGATTGCAGACTGCCTTAGCCGACCGTTGGTCATCATGCTAACCACTGTGCTCAACTCCTGTGGACACAAGAATTCATAATGGCCACAACTTTACAAGAGTGATTCATAATTCGACACAACATATCATATGATACTGGAAGGTAAGAAAGTTCTATATTGTCACCTCTAGGACACGTTATTATGCCCCCCTGGGACACCTTTGTGTTCCTTCAAGTGAGCGTGCCGATATGATTTGGGAGGTTCACTACAATCAAGTCGTCGGATATTTTGGGGTAGAAAAGATAGTGGTAGTGCTAGAGAAGTATTTTTATTAGCTGAAACTTCGACAAGATGTTGGGAAGTACATTAGATATTGCATTTCCTGCATCATTTCCAAACCTACAATTAAGAAGAAAGGCTTGTATACTCCTCTACCTACTCCTAGTCGACCCTGGGAATCCATCTCCATGTATTACATGTCAAGACTTGCTTCCTAAGGGGGGAGGATTGATCCATATGGATATCAATGGCCTCTCGCCTATTCCACCTGGACCTCTAGTTTTTTTCATCAATTTCCTTATTTATAACACAATTTATTATTTTTAGTAGTTTTTCGTGCCTTGAACTTCCGAGTTGTTTTGACCCCCTAAACGAAATTTTTTAAAGGTCCGTAGCAATCTTTCAAATCTTGTAGTACTCGAAGAGATATTTCTAATGAGGTATCGTACGCCCCAAACAAATATCATATGACTAGTTACGACCCCGAGAAGTTGGCTGCCCAACTAACCCTAACGAGGACCACAAACTCTTGGTGTTTCAACTCCTAGGGTTAGGTTTTTGGTTGTTTATGGTTTCCCTTTAATGTTAAATAATAAAAAGACCCTTAGGCATTATTATAACACATTTAAGAGAAATATAGCCGCTACATATCTTCTCAGAGAAAAAGTTACCATCACTCGAGCTAGTTATTTCCATTCTTTATGTAAGCATATTACAGTTCTTTGATATTAATGAAATGAGAATTTATTTTTGCTACATCTCTGTATTTATGTTTATTTCTATATTTTGTTGTTTTCCTGCATAATTATGGATCAATGGTATTAGAGCGGTCTTCTCTTTCTCTGTTTTTCCTTACATGTCCCCAATAGGGTCAAGGTATAAGAGGTATAAGACCAAACTCGCAAACCCCGACGGCCTCGCATGGCAGAATAAAAGAAATACGAGGGAGCAGGGATCCTTTCAAAATATTGCTCAAAGAATTCCTCGAGCGATAAAGGAACGAGATGACGGATAACTTCGCCCAGATCCTTTAGCAGATGCCCACAAGTGATGCATCTACATCCGGCAACCACTCTGGAGGCGCCGCTCCCTACAAGGTATAATTCAAGTTTGATATTCCCATATTTGAAGGCCAGATAGATGCATATTTCGTAGATATATGGTTAAATATGTTGGAAGGATATTTTTTGGTTCATGATTTTTCCAATTGGAAAAATATTACTTTTACACTCCTCAAATTCCCCCCCATGTCAAGGAATGTTGGGAAACCTAATGTGAACAAAAGGATGAGAGATAACCCTCATGGTTTTTAGCTACACTCACTTAGAATTCTTTCCGAGACGCCATCAAGGAACAATATTACCCCATGGGAAGCTATGAGGGCAAGTACATACAGTGGACGACGTTGTGGCAAAAAATGGATCAAGATGTGCATGAGCTGAAGAATATTTTCCATACCCTACCCACAAAGTTTGGTATCAAATATTCACAAAAACATATGGTGCTAAATTACTGTAGTTGCTTGCATAAATACATTCTAGAGGAAATGGAGTTCCTGGAGATCTCTTCGTTTGGTTCAAAATTTTGGTATGTTGCCAAGATTGAGTAGAAATTCTAGCAGAAGGAGCGAGAATTTGGATCTGCTAACCCAAAGTAGAGCAAAGGCACCCCCAAGCCATAAAGAAAAGGGAATATTTAGGCTGCAACCCCCCAAGACAACTCCTCAAAGTCGCAATCCAAGAATAACGGGATGGCGAATAAGGACATTAGCAAGTGGTGTGTGCTCCATAAAAATCCCACTCATAACACAAACGAATGACGCACAAAGAAGGAACTGGTGGTCGAGCTGAAATACTTAGAGATAGATGAATGCTCTTATTTTGAGCCAGAACCTGACAAGGGAAAGCAAATAATTGATGTTGAACCGACTGCAACAATAGCCACCACCAAGCTCCAAAAGGTGGAACCTGAGGATCTAGAGGAGGGGGAGCGCCTCTTCCACTCACAAATGTGGGTAAAGGGTTCATCGAGGCAGTTCATCATTGAAAATGGGAGCCAGAAGAACCTGATCTCAACCAAGGTCGTTAAGATATTGAAGTTTTCGACAACATCACACCCAAAGTCGTACACCATCGACTAGCTCCACCAAGGGCGAGATCTCTGTGCGACGTTTCCCCTCTTGAATTTTTTGATGTTTTATTAGGTCAATCATACCTATGGAAACATCATGTTGTATATGAATTCAAACCTCATATTGTTATTATTACCTTGGTTCAGAAGTTGTACAAGATACCATAAGTAGTGTCGCCTACTACCTTTTCTTTGATCTCTGCTAAACAGTGCAATAAGATCATTTCCCAGATCGAGAATTTTGTCTTCTTTATGATTTTCCTCATAACAAGAGGAATATTGTGGCCACATCCATAGCCTCCCGACAGGTCTACTCCAGACGGTAAAAGAAAATGGACAAGGTCATGGAGGAGTACAAGTACATCTTCACCCCACCCACAACAGTACCCCTACACTGTCAGTTCAAGCACTCCATTGACCTAACCCCATGCACACTGCTACCCACTGGATCAATCTACTGACGCTTTGTTCTATAGAATGATGAAGTCAAGAGGCATATTCAGGAGCTATTGCAGAAAGGGAACATCAGTCCAAGCTCCTCACCCTAGGGGATCCCAATCGTGTTGGTATAGAAGATGGATGGAACCTGGAGGCTCTGTATTGACTATTGGGCACTGAATAAGATCATTGTCTGGAATAGGTGTCCAATCCCATGGATTGATGACCTTCTATAATAGGTCAAGGGGGCCAAATATTTTAGCAATATTGACTTGAAGTCTATTTACCACCATGCACCAATCGAACCCTTTGATGTGTGGCAAATTGTCTTCGAATTCAAGGAGGGCCTTTTCAAATAGTTCGTGGTAGTATATTGGCACAACATCCTGATCTTCAATCAGATTTGGGAAGATAACCTACACCATATTTGACAGGTCCTCCAAACCCTGCAACAAAACAAGTTGTGTTGCAATTTGGAGAAATGTACCTTTGGCATGACCCAGGTTCAATATCTGGGGTACATAATTGATGAGCGGGGTATGCATGTTGACCCAACCAAGGTACAAGCTATTCAGGATTGGCCAACCCCAACCACTCTAACAAAGCTTCGCATCTTTCTGGGTCTTGCCAATTTCTACTACAGGTTCGTGTTGGGTTTCTCTCATACCGCTTGGTCTTTAATTCAAGTTAGCAAAGGCAGAGCAAAAGCAAATTTTTTTTTCATTTGAATCCTAAAAGAAGGTGTTTATCGAGTTGAAGAATCGCCTCTACTCCACATCGGTGCTCACATTACTAGACCTGGAACAACCATTTGAGATTGAAACAGATGCCTCTGACTATGCCATTGGCGCAGTTCTTACTCAGCAAGGGGAATCCAGTAACATATCACAGTGAGACATTTTCATACACAGTTTTAAAGTATCCCACCTATGACAAATAGATGTATTCCACTGTGCAGGCTTGCCGACAATGGAAGCTTTACATTATGGGGACGGAAATGGTCATCCACACAAACCAGTGACCCTTGAAGTTCATACAGACATAAGGAAAGTTGTAGAACAATTGCCAAAAAAAATGGTCCACATACCGGAAACAGTTCCATTTGAACATCAAGTACAAGAAGGGAAACACTAATAATGTTGAAAACTACCTCATTCAACCATCGTTCGTGATGCTAACCACTGTGCTCGACTCTTGTGGACTCGAAACTTCGGAATGGACACAACTTTATAAGAGTGATCCAAAATTCGGAGCGACATATCAAATGCTCCTCGAAGGTAAGCAAGTTCATGACTTTCACCTCCATGATGTGTTATTATGCCACATGGGACACCTCTGTGTTCCTTCAAGCGAGTGTGCCAATATTATTTGGGAGGTGCACTACGGTCGATTCGCTGGACATTTTAGGTTAGAAAGGACAACGCATGTGTTGCAGAAGTATTTTTATTTACCAAACCTTCGATAGGATGTTGGGAAGTACATTAGATCCTATAATGCTTGCATCGTTGCTAACCCTACAATCAATAAGCAATGTCTGCCTACTCCTTTGCCTAATCCTAGCAGGCCCTGGGAATACATCTCCATGGATTACATGTCAGGCCTTCCTTCTAATAAGCATGGAAACAACTGGGTTTTCATGGTCGTCGACAAATTCTCCAGGATGGCCATTCTAGTGGATTGTAAGAATAGTATCACCAGAGAAACCACTGCCAAACTCTTCTTTGAATGAGTGTGGGTACACTTTTGGTTCCCACAATCCATTATATCAGATCAGGACAGCACGTTCCTAAGTGCATTTTGGTCAAGCCTTTGGTCGTTGTTAGATACCAAGCTCACTAAGTCCACGACCGTCCACCCCCAAACTTATGGCCATACATAGGTCTTCAAGAGGATGATTGTGCATATATTACACATGTACAACTAAAAGAATACATGCATATGGGACAAAAGCCTCCCCTATGTCCAGAACAGCTTCAATATAGATCTCCACATCTCAAATGGCCATAGCCCCATTCAAGTGGGACTTTGATTCTAGCCATTATGTCCCATTAATGTTGCCATACCACTTGCATCTACTTAGGTAGATTCGACCCATGTCCAGTCTGAAGCCGAAAAAGCTAGCAACTTCATTGAATGCATTCAGCATATCCACCAGCAGGTACATGACATATTGGACAAAGCAAATGCTAATTACAAATAGTGCCATGACGAACATGGGGTGCCGCACAAGTTTCAAATGGGTGACAAATTTTGGTTATATTTGTAGAAGAAGTGCCTTGTTGGGGCCTACCACAAGCTTTGCCTGCTCCGATATGGGCCTTAGACCATCACTAAGGCTATAAGTGAGAATGCATTCAAGATCAACATTCCACCATTCCTTGCATTTTTTAAGGTCTGCGGCATGCCCATAGCCATAGGTAGGGTCTTGTCACAAATCTTATAGTACTCGGAGAGATATTTATAATGAGGTATCATACAAGCCAAACAGAGATAATATGACGAAGTTACGACCCCGGGAACTTGGCTGCCCAACTAACCCCAATGGGGCCCACAAACTCTTAGTGTTCCATCTCCTAAGGCTATTTTTTTGGTTGTTGAGGGTTTCCCTTTGATGTTCAATAATAAAAATTCCCTTGAGGATCATTGTAAAACAATTATAAGGCATGTAGCCATCACATCCCTTCGCAGAGATAAATTACAATCACCTGAGCTAGTTATTTCCATTATGTGTGTAAGCATATTACAGTTCTTTGATATTAATGAAATGAGATTTTATTTATATTGCATCTCTATGTTTATGTTTATTTATGTACTCTATTATGTTTCTGCATAAGTTTAGATCAGTGGTATCATATTTGTTTTCTCTTTGTTCGTTTTACTTTGCATGTCCCCAATGAGGTCAGGGTATAAGGATTCAAGGCTCAAATTGGTTGAGACTTTGCAATACCAGCCTCGTAAACCCCAATGACCTCTCATGGCAGAAAAAAAATAAATACAAGGGAGAAAGAGATTCTTTCAAAATATTTCTCTAAGAAGCCTTTGAGCGAAAAAGGAACATGATGATGGATAACTTCGCCTAGATCCTTCGACAGATGCCCACAGGTAAGACATCTTCATCCGGCAGCCACTCTGGAGGCGCCACTCCCTTCAAGGTACAAGTCAACTTTGAAAATCCCATATTTGAAGGCCAGATAGATGCAAACATCATAGATAGATGGTTAAATTTGTTGGAAGGATATTTTTCGATTCATGATTTTTCTTTTCGAGAAAAAAAATTATATTTTTCACTGCTCAAAGTCGCCCCCCATGTCAAGGACTAATGGGAAGCCTAATGTGAACAGAGGAATGAGAGAGAACCCTCACTATTTTTAGTCACACCCACTTGGAATTCTTTCTGAGATGCCATCAAGTAACAGTATTACCTTGTGGGGAGCTATGAAGACAAGTACATACAATGGACGACACTGTGGTAGCAAAGGGATCAAGTTGTTCATGAGTTGACAAATAAGTTCCATACCTTGTGCATAAAGTTGGATATCAAAGATTTTAAAAATCATCTGGTGCTCAAGTACCATAGTTTCTTGCACAAATACATTTAGTAGGAAATGGAGTTCCTCGACATCTCCTCGCTTGGTGCAACATACCACTATGCTACCGAGATGTAGCAAAAATTTAATTAAAAGAAACAAGACTTTGGATTTGTGCACCCAAAGCAGAGCAAAGGAACCCCCAATCTACAAGGCAAAGGGCAGAGTTAGGTTGCAACCCCCGAGGACAACTTCTCGAATCCGCAAGCCAAGAATAACGGGAAGGTGAAAAAGGACACTGACAAGTGGTGTGAGTTCCATAAAAATCCTACTCTTGACACAAGTGAATGTCAAGCAAAGCAAGCATTGGTGGCCGAGATAAAAGACTCAGAGACATATGCATGCTCTAATTATGAGCCAAAACCCGACAAGGGAAAGCAAATCATTGACACAAAACCCATTGCGACAATAACCACCACCAAGCTCCAAAAGGCGGAACCTAAGGATATAGAGGAGGGGAAGCGCCTCTTCCACTCGCAAAAGTGGGTAAAGGGTTCACCGGTGCAGTGCATCGTTGATAGTGGGAGCCAAAAGAACTTGATCTCGGATGAGATCGTTAAGAGATTGAAGTTGGTGACAATGTCGTGCCCATAGTAGTACACCATTGGGTGGCTCCACCAAAGGGCGAGATCTTCGTGTCAATCAATAATGTCGCTTGCCATATAGCACCAAGCCCTTTGCAGATGAGGTATTGTGCAACGTTTCCCCTCTTAAATTCTGTACTGTTTTATTAGGTCAGTCATACCTATGGAAATTTAATGTTGTATATGAATCCATAACTTGTTATGTTAATACTTTGGGTCAAAAGTTGTACAAGATACCAAAAGTAGTGTCACCTATCGCCTTTTCTTTGATCTCTACTAAAGAATGCAGTCAGATCATTTCCCGGACCAAGAAATTTGTGTTCCTTATGATTCACCCTCAGAATAAGAGGAAGATTGTGGCCACATCCATAGCCTCCACATAGGGCTCCTTTGCATAGCAGTAGCAGATGGACAAGGTTCTGGAGGAGTGTAGGGACATCTTCACCTTACCCATAGGGGTACCCTTATATTATCTAGTCAAGCACTCCATCGATTTGTCCCTGTACGTGTCACTACCCAATGGGTCGATCTATTCAAGCTATGGTATGGAGAACAATGAAATCAAGAGGCAGATTCAGGAGCTACTGTAAAAAGGGCACATTAGACCAAGCTCCTCGCCGTGTGGGAGACCGATAGTGTAGGTATCGAAGAAATATGGAACCTAGAGGCTCTTTATTGACCATCGGGGATTGAATAAGATCACTATCCAAAATAGGTATCTAATCCCACATATCGATGACCTTGTGGACCAGCTCAAGGGGGCCAAATATATCAACAAGATTGACTTGAAGTCGAGGTACCACCAGGTACCAATCGAACACTTTAATGCCTGGAAGTTTGCCTTCAAACCCAAGGAGGGCCCTTTTTAATGGTTGTTCATGCCTTTCGGGTTGATGAATGCCCCCGCAACCTTCATGAGGTTGATTTACGACATTTGCAGGCCCTTCACCAACTCGTTTGTGCTAGTATATTTGGACGACATCCTAATCTCTAGTCAGAGTTGGAAAGAGCACCTACATCATATTCGACAAGTCCTCCAAACCCTGCGACAACACAAATTGTGTGCCAGTTTGGAGAAATGCAATTTTGGCATGACTCGGGTTCAAAATCTAAGGTACATCAGTGATTAGCAGGGTGTGCATGTCAACCCAAAAAAGATAGAAGTTATTCGAGATTGGTCAGCCCCAACCACTCTAACAGAGCTCCACAACTTTCTAGGTCTTACCAATTTCTACAACAGGTTTATGTTGGGCTTCTCTCATATCACTTGCCCTTTGAGTCAAGTAACCAAGGACAAAGTGAAAGCAAAGTTATTTTGGTTCTAATCCCAACATATGGCGTTTCCAAGTTGAAGCATTGCCTCTGCTCTGCACCGATGCTCACATTACTAGACCTGCAACAACCTTTTGAGATTTAGACAGATGCCTATGCCTATTCTATTGGTGCAATTCTTACTCAAAATGGGCATTTAATGGCATATCACAGTGAGACACTTTCAGGTATAGTTCAAAAGTATACCACCTAATGAAAAGGAGATGTATTTTATTGTGCAGGCTTGCCGACAGTGGAAGCATTACATTCTGGGGAAGTAAACAGTCATCCACACAGACCACTAACCCTGCAGTTCATACAGACACAAGGAAAGTTGTAGAACAATAACCATCAGGAATGGTCCACATACCTACAACAACTCCATTTGAACATTAAGTACAAGAAGGGAAGCACCAATAATGTTATAGATTACCTCAACGGAACACATGTCATGGCGCTGACCACTGTGCTCAACTCTTGTGGACATGAGACATCGAAATGGCCACAACTTTACAAGAGTGATCTAGAATTCGACACAACATATCATATGCTCCTAGAAGGTAAGAAACTTCCAAAATTTCACCTCCAGGACACGCCATTATGCCACCTAGTACACCTCTTTGTTCCTTCAAGCAAGCATGCCAAGTTGATTTGGGAGGCGCACTACAGTCAAGTCACTAGACATTTTGGGGTAGAAGAGATAGTGATAGTACTGCAGAAGTAAATTTATTGACCAAACCTTCGATAGGATCTTGGGAAGTACATCAGATCTTGCATTGCCTGCTCCATTTCCAAACCTATAATCAAGAATCAAGGCCTATATACTCCTCTATCTACTTCTAGTTGGCCCTGGGAATCCATCTCCATGGATTACATGTTGGGCCTTCCTTCTACCAAGCATGTCAACGACTGTGTTTTTGTGGTCGTTGACATATTCCCCAAGATGGCCATTCTGGTAGCCTACAAGAAGAGTATCACCACAAAAGTCATTTCCAAACTCTTCTTTGAATGAGTGTGGGTAAACTTTGGGATCCCACAATCCATTATCTTAGATCAGTACAACAAGTTCCTAAGTGCATTTTGGTTATGCCTCTGGTCGCTGTTAGATACCACCTCACTAAGACCACGACCTTCCACCCCCAACCTGATGGCCAGACAGAGGTCGTCAACAAGATGATCATGCACATCATGCACATGTACAACTCGAAGCATCCATGCACATGGGATGAAAGCCTCCACTATTTCCAACACAACTACAACACAACTCTCCACAACTCAACCAGCCTCAGCCCCTTTGAAGTGGGACTGGGATTCCAACCACTATGTCCCATTCATGTTGCCATACCACTTGCAACTACTTAGGCAGATTCAAGTCATGTCCATACTGAAGCCGACAGAGCTAACAACTTCATTGAATTAATTTAGCACATCCGTCAGCAGGTCCATGAAATATTAGACAGAGCAAATGCTAAGTACAAATAGTGCCATGACCAACATTGAGTGCCACACAAGTTTCAGGTGGGCGATTAAGTTCGGTTATATTTGTAGAATGATCGCCTCACTGGGGCCTACCGCAAGCTTCTTCTGCTCCAATACAGGCCTTACACCATCACTAAGGTTGTAAGGGAAAATGCCTTCGAGCTCAACATTCCACCATTCCTTGACCTACACCCAATATTCAATGTGGATCGGCTGCGACCATACTTTCCCCCGTTGTTGGACACATCAAACATTGTTTAGCAATTTACATAAACATAGCTCAACCCAAGCTGCATCAAACAGGCCACAACCAATAGGATTATGGACACACATATCAATATCACTTGCCAGTAGATGATCTAGCTATATCGAGTTGTCAAAGCCAACCAACTCCTTCACCAGGGCACGTGGCTCAGTAGGGACCAGGTTCAACATAAATTTCCTCACCTCATGGAAGTTCTACATGCAATGGGAACCATTGCTTCATAAGGGAGGAGGATTAATATACATTTATATCGGTGGCCACCCTTCTATTCCACCTAAACCTCCAGTTGATTTCATTAGTTTCCTTGTTTATTGCACAATTTAATTTTTTTATCAGTTTTTTGGGTCTTGAACTTCTGGAGTTGTGTTGATCCCCTAAACATATTTTTTTTGAGTTTTGTAGCAGGCCAAGGGCCATAGCCATAGGCATGGGCCTATCGCAAATCTTGTATTACTCGAAGAGATCTTTTTAACGAGGTATCATATGCACCAAGAAGAGATCATATGACCAAGTTACGACCCCGAGAAGTTGGCTGCCCAAAAAAACCCAACGGGGCCCAGAGACTCTTGGTGTTCCATCTCCTAGGGTTAGGTTTTTGGTTGTTTAGGGTTTCTCTTTGATGTTCAACAACAAAATGGCCCTTGAGCCTCATTATAACACAATTCAGAGTCATGTAGCTGCTGCATCTTCTTCTCAGAGATAAGCTACAATCACCCGAGTTAGTTATTTCCATTCTGTATGTAAGCATATTACAGTGCCTTGATATTAATGAAATTAGAATTTATTTCTGCTGCATCTCTGTGTTTATGTTTTTTTTTTTTTTTTTTTTTCTTGTATTTTGTTGCATTCCTGCATAAGTTCAGATCAAAGCTAATCTTGTTTATTATTGCCTTGGGAATTTTACCTATGTGCAGTCAGTAGACAAGCGAATTTTTAAGGATCGTCTGAGCCGAAATAAGTCTATCATCCCTGGATAGCCATCTCCATGTCCGATTTTGAAATTTCTTTTCAAACTTGGATATTAGATATCTCCAATCCTTTATTTGGTAACTTATTTCATTTAGGAAGAAACCAAGGTAAGAATATCTCGCTAAGAGAGGCATCACTCTTGTGATGAACATCTATGAGATCTCATGTGAATAGTCCAAGTCCTATTCCAAATCAATGAAGTAGGACTTCTCGCTATTAGTCACCAAACTTGTTTCCTTACTAAAAATGTGAATGAGATTATAGTAAATTCTCCATTCGTGAATGAGAGCATGACAAAAAATCAGAACATCATCAACAAAAAAGAGATGTGCGAGAGAGATATTTTGGAAAAAAATTATGCTCAATATGTTGTCATTTTTATTCTCCTCCCTAATCATATGGCTCATATTTTCTATAACAATGAGGAAAAGGAGAGGGGAAAGAGAGTCGCCTTGTCTTAGTCCCTTGAAAACCTTAAAAAACTGTGTGCAAATTCCATTTAAAATTATAGAAAAATGTACAAAAGTTACGCAAGCCATGATCCACTCAACCGCCCCATGTGAAAGAGCCATTTTGTGGAGTGTTAACCTTAAAACAAAAGTCTAGTAAGGATGCAAAAATAAAGTTAAGAAAACAATGTGAAATTTGATTTGCTACCAAAGTTGCTTTTATTAATGAAAAATAAATGGATATAGTTTCACTTAATTCACGTGAAGTGGTGCTTAGAGGTCCCTATATGTATAACTTCGTTGAACGCATTTAGCACATCTGCCAGCAGGTCCATGAAATATTAGACAAATTAAATTATAAGTACAAATAGCACCATGACCAACATTGAGTGCCACACAAGTTTTAGGTGGGCCAAAAAGTTTGGTTATATTTGGATAAGGATCGCCTCTTTGGGGCCTACTAAAAGCTTCGTCCACTCTAATACGAGCCTTACACCATCACTAAGGTTGTAGGGGACAATGCCTTCGAGCTCAACATTCCACCATTCCTTAACCTACACTCAGTATTCAATGTGGATCAGTTGTGACCATACTTCCCCCCATTGCTAAACACATCAAACATTGTTTAGCAATTTACATAAACATAGCTCAACCCAAGTTGCATCAAATAGGCCACAACTAATAGGATCATGGACACACATATCAATATCACTCACCAGTAGATGATCTAGCTATATCGAGTTGTCAAATCCTACCAACTCCTTCACTAGGGCATGTGCCTCGCTAGGGACCAGGTTCAACATAAATTTGCTCATCTCATGGAGGCTCTACATGCAATGGGGACCATTGCTTCATAAGGGAGGAGGACTACTTTAGTTTGATATCGGTGGCCACCTGCCTATTCCACCTAGACCTCCAGTCAATTTCATCAGTTTCCTTGTTTATAGCACAATTTACTATTTTTAGCAGTTATTTGGGTCCTAAACTTCTGGAGTTGTGTTGACCCCCTAAACGACATTTTTTTGAGGTCTGTAGCAAGCCTGTGGCCATAGCCATAGGTAGGGGCCTACCGCAAATATTGTATTACTCAGAGAGATATTTCTAACGAGGTATCATATGCACCAAGTAGAGACCATATGACCAAGTTACGACCCCAGGAAGTTGGCTGCCCAACTAACCCCAACAGGGCCCACAAACTCTTGTTGTTCCATCTCCTAAGGTTAGGTTTTTGGTTGTTTGGGGTTTCCCTTTGATGTTCAATAATAAAAAGGCTTTTGAACCTCATTTTAACACAATTCAGAGTCATATAGCCGCTACATCTTCTTCTTAAAGATAAGCTACAATTGCTCGAGCTAGTTATTTCCATTATGTATGTAAGCATATTACAGTGCTTTGATATTAATGAAATTATAATTTATTTATGTTGCTTCTCTGTGTTTATGTTTATTTATGTATTTTTTTGCGTGTTCGGATTAGATTTAATCTTGTTTATTATTGCCTTGGGGATTTTAGTTATGTGTAGTCAGTAGATAAACAAATTTTGAAGGATCATCTAAGCCAAAATAAGTCTACCACCCCTGGATAGGCATCTTTGTGTCCAATTTTTTAATTTATTTTCAAACTTGGATATTATCCATCCCCGATCCTTTATCTGATAACTTATTGCCTTTAGGAAGAAACCAAGGTAATAAAATCTCGCTAAGAGAGGCATCACTCTTGTGTTGAACATTTATGAGATCGCCTATGAATAGTATAAGTCCTATTCCAAATCAATGAAGTAAGACTTCTCACTACTGGTCACCAAACTTGTTGCCTTACTAAAATTGTGAAAGAGATTATAGTAAATTCTCCATTCGTGAATGAGAGCATGACAAAATATCATAACATCATCAACAAAAAAGAGATGTGCGAGAGAGATATTTTGAGAACAAATTATGCTCAATATGTTGTCATCTTTGCTTCTCCTCCCTAATAATATGGCTCATATTTTCTATAACAAAGAGGAACATGAGAGGGGAAAGAGAGTCGCCTTGTCTTAGTTCCTTGAAAACCTTAAAAACTCTAGTGAAATTCCATTTACAATTATAGCAAAATGTATAGAAGTTACGCAAGCCATGATCCACTCAACCACCTCATGTGAAACAACCATTTTGTGGAGTGATAACCTTAAAAAAAATCGAGAAACGATGCATAAATAAAGGTAAGAAAACAATGCAAAATTAGATTTGCTACCAATGTTGCTTTTTTTAATGAAAAAGAAATGGATATAGTTTCACTTAATTCATGTGAAGTAGTGCTTATAGGTCCCTATATGTACATGTGAAATACAATCTTCATGTGGAGAGACAACCAATATTGCCTCATCAAGATGGAAAATCCTTCACCATCAATGCACACAAGGGCAAGTCAAAATTTTCGCCAGTGAGTGCCAACCAAGCCAAGAACTTGATTAGTTCTACCAAAAAGTATGTTTTACTATTTTTAAGAGGAATCAGTTTGTAGAAGAGCTAGAGAGAGCAAAATCATCCCTAGAGATGTGTACTAAGAAACACAAATGGCAACTAGAAAATTTTCTACAAGCATATAGATATGTGTTCACAAAGCTTAAAGTGTTACTGACCAAGAGCAAAGTGGAGCACGAGATCCACCTTTTGTTGGACTCCCCATTGCCAAACATTGGATTGTACACAAAATTTGTTATAAAAGCAAGTGATGTGAAGAAGCAGTGGCAAAAACTACTGGAACAAGGTTTCATTCAACTAAGTACCTCACCATGTGAGTCACCCGTCATCATTGTGCCAAAGAAGAATGGGACTTGGCAGATGTGTATTAATTATAGAGTGTTAAACAAAATTGTGCTTAAGAACAAATACCCCCTACATACTAGCATACAATGCGACCTGGGAGGAGCACATCTCACATTTGACGTGGGTTTTAAAGACGTTAAAGAAGCACCAACTACTGAAAAATCTCAATAAGTGTTAGTTTACACAACAATATTTGGTGTATATGGGATATATGATAGGTGGAGGAGAGTTGAAGATAGATTTGGCTAAGATGGAGGCCATCATTGAAGTGGTTAGTGCCTACTAATTTTTTTGGGAATAGGAGTTTCATTGGGAAAGCACAGTATCTTAGGAAATACATAGCCTCGTTTTTAGCAATAGAAACACCACTTTACATTGTAACAATGAGTGGCAAGAGTTTGAAGTGGGGAAAGGGTCAACAAATGGTGTTTGAGAAGTAAAAGAAGAATATAAGTCAAGCATCAGTTTTGGCATTACCAAACTTGTAACAATCCTTTGAAGTGGATACAAATGCAAGTGGGTATGCTATGGGAGTGGTCTTGATGTAGGGAGAATGGCTTGTATGCTACCATTCTAAAGTATTTCATGGGGATATTCTCAACTACTATAACCACGACAAGGAGCTCTATGCGTTGATGTTAAATGTGAATAAGTGGAAACATTATCTGGGGGTAAAGGAGATAGTAATCCACACAAATCACCAACCACTACAATACTTGCAGGCCTGGAGTAAGCTACAATAAACCAAGCATTATAAGTGGATGGGGTTTCTAAAATAGTTACATTTAGTGATCAAGTATAAGAAGGGCAACACAAACAAGTTGTTCAACATGATTTTAAGGGCCACCCACAATAAAGATCACAACTTTGGGAACTCTGACACACATGGAACCATTCACCCTGATGCACACACTGAGGTATATTTAGAGGATGGGGAATTCAAAGAGGTGTTTTAGTAGTTGCAGAGGCGAATTCATGTGCACGATGGAGACAAAACAATTGACTACCATTTGCAAGATGGATTACTCTATAGGCTGGATAAGTCATGTGTTCCTAAAGGTGACCAACTACAACTGATTAAATAGGTTCACACCTCCAAGGTTGTAGGGAACTTTAGTGAAGGGAAGACAATGAGCAACTTGCAGAGGTATGTGTATTGGCCCCAAGATGTAGGAACAAGTAGCTAGGTTCATAACATGATGCATGCTTTGTTGTACCAATAAGCCTAACAATAGACAACATGGTCTATGTCATCCCTTACTTATACCCACTTGTCCTTGGGAAAGCATTTCCATGAACTTTATGAGAGGTTTACCAACAACTAGGAAGGGACATGATTACCTATTCGTGGTAGTTGAGAGGTCCAACAAGATATGTGGTATGATGCCCTGTAAATAGACCATCAATGAGCAAGAGGTAGCAAACCTATTCTTTAGACAGGTTTGGTTGCACTTTGGGGTACCAAGGAGCATCCTTTCAAATAGGAATAGAATATTTCTTAGTGTGTTTTGGAATACATTGTGAGAGAATATGGACACAAAGTTGAAGAGATCTACAACATTCCATCCATAAACAAATGGGAAAAAATACGTAGCCAATATGACTTTGGTGTAGCGTTTGAGGGGTTACAATATGAAGCATCTGAAGATCTGTGATAAAAATTTGTTGAGAATATCGGGAAGATCCATCTACAAGTACATGAGACATTGCATAATTCAGAGGAAAAATACAAGGCCAAATATGATCAACACAAAATTGAGAGGTCATTCAAGGTGGGAGACAGAGTATGATTACAATTGAACAAGGAGAGACTATAGGGTCCTAGTAAAAAAATTGAGGCTTTGCGATATGGTCCTTTTGAGATACTATAAAAGGTGGGAGATAACACATACAGACTAAGTCTATCCCCATACATGTGCATTTACTTAGTGGTGAATATGGAAAATATGAAACTCTACAAGCCTTCCATGCCAGACCAGAAAGAGGAGTAGGTCCTCCCTTCTATAAAGGATTTGGCACCATATGCTCAAGTAGAGTCAACAAAATATATAATTTTGCATAATATGTATAGAACTACAAGACAAGGGTAGCATGACCTTTAGTAGATTAGGTTGAAAGAACAACTTCCAGACAAAGCTAAATGGTACACCAAAGAAAAGGTGGAGGAAAAGTTTCATCAACTCATTCATTAGAAGCTTTGGGGACCATAAGCCTCCCAAAATGAGGAGGTGTGATTCGAATTGGATCATTATATTGTTTTTCATAAATATTGAAGTTTTTAGAGTGGAAAAAGTCGAGGAATAAGCTCACATGACCGTTTTTATCGACGAGACCCAATTTGGAAAATTAGGGTTTGAAATTTTTTTGGAGCGGTTTGAGGCATCAAACAACATTTTTTGGGGGATAAGACTTTGTTGAGATAACATGCAACTTTTTTAGCTATTCGACACGTAAGGCCCTTTCCAACAGCGCTAGAATCGCCTCAATCAAAGTCCATATGCAAAAGTTATATCACTTGAAGTTGACCTTCCTATTTTAATCACCATAATTTGGGAGGATGCCACGCCAACCCCCATTATTCATGGAAAAGGGGATAATTGCACGATCATGATGAATAAAAATCTAGAAGATTCCATATTATAACTCTAGTTAAGATATTTTGACACTAGGAACTAAGTCAAGTTCAACATAGTATAATGTCATTTCGAATTAGAGTGTGTTTTTAGTATTCATCTCTAGTGTGCTTTTGTATTTTATGAACTCAATAGTCATTATCATCTCTCACACATGAGTGATCTAACAAATCAAACATCTCCTTGATATTAACAATAATCGACGCATAGTTTAACATCTAATTGGTCCATGATCTCTATTTAGAAAGCATGGAAGGTCATTTGTTGATGATCGATCTGAGATATGTCCATGTAAAATATATTGCCACATTAATCAAGTTACTAAGGCTTATGCTTTGTTTTCCTCCTTGAGTATTTTAAAATTGTAATTCTCAATGTCTAACTTATTGATTTGTCTATGAGTTTTTGTCTCAAGGTGTTTGAGTGACGTAGTTATACCTTATTTTTGAACGAGCCTCCTTCTTTCATATTCAAACAAGAAAATGTTTTCCATAGAAAACATTTCTATATCCAATATTTCAGGATTGGAATTTTTATGTTTTGAAACTTTGACCCATGCCTTAATCACAATCTTGCATGGGATATAACCAACAAAATATCCCATAATTTTGTGCTTTTTTCAAATTATCATAAGCTAAATAATATTTACAATCATATCATGAATATCAATAAGAGATTCATTTAGAGGGATTTCATTGCCTCATTTACTACACTCTAAATGAGGTTTGGTGGGGCCTTGGAAGGAACCATGTTGGCCAAATTTTGGATTAATTTCTCCCTTTGTAATTTCCAAATTAATAGATACAGGTAGTTGGTATCCATTTAATTGTTTATTTGCACCCCTATGACAAGCACAAAACACTCTAGCCTCAGGCCCTTCGCTCTCCACTAAACACCAAAACAATAAATGCCATGGTAGAGCCAATAAAATCGAACCTAACTTTAAACCTTATCCAATTCCACGCACTTGGAAAATAGACCCATTCACATTAGTCCTTGATAGATCCATCCACATTAGTCCTTGACTATCTCCTACTAACACAAGAGTTGATTAATTGCATAATAAGTACACATGTTTTTTCAAGTGCCCCCTTCTCTCCCATGTGAAACATGTTATGTGAATATTGAAACGAATAATATACACTTGAATATGTTTGGTGTTGAGAAAAAATACTTTAATAATTTTGTTGCACTGAAGATGCAATGTGCATTTTACAATTGATTGTCAGAGAGATTGTAACATCCATCCCATTTGTTCATCTACAAAGCTAACATCAACATATCTCAACCAAATTAAATATGTTATGCAAAACCAAAAATATGGTAACAATATATCCAACTTAGGCTAAATAATAATCATTTGTAAATCTAAAACAGAAATCATGTCAACTATTAAAAAGAACAAATAAATAAATAAATAAAATTAAGGCAATTCTCTTTGACATGTTCCTTGTGTTTTTATCAACCTATAACATAAAAAGTGAGTTGCATCATACCCAACATTAATTAATTTATCTCAATTTCAAAATATTTGTTATAACATCAATCTTTTTAACCTTTCAACTCATCAAATTTATAATGATTTAAGAATGATTTTTTTTTGTGTGTGAAGTGAATTCTATTGCATTAAAAATGTGGGATTACATCAAAAGTTGCCTAAATCATACCGGTATCTCACTTGGGAGACCGAACCACAACCAAAATTGTATTCTCCATAGGGGCATAAGAGATAGACAAACACTAACATAACTACATCCAAACAAACCTATTCTAGAATATTGGGTTATATGGCCATGATCATAGTCCACTACAAAAATAAATCGATAAGCACAATCCATCGTATAATTAGGAGTTTGGTTCAGAATCTGAGCCTGCTACAGGAATAGGAGATGTTGGGCCTGTCGGGGGTCTAACCACTATTGGAGGAATGCTCAAGCCTCGCTGACCTGCGATCTATAATCTCCAACCTACAATCATAGTGCTTCATGTGTCCATGCATGTAATATAGGATTTTTAACAAGTCTCAACTTGACTCCTAGATGCACAGTAGCGTGCCCCCAAGAGGAATTTCATTTTCTAATACAAATCCATTGCTTGCATATAATAGTTGGATCTACCTCATGTGTTCCCCATGTCTAAGATCCATTCTCTTCATTTTGCCCTCACTTCAGCATCCGAAAGGGAGGTTACTTGCGAGGAGGCTTCCTCTTCCGATCTAGTCAATTCTTCCTACACACGTAAAATAATCTACTCCCTATACCTTGCAACAAACCCTACTACTCTGTTCTAAAATTTGCAGATTCCCTTGTGGAATCGCTCCTCATAGTAGGCCACTCCTCTCCTCACACGACCTCTCTCTTTCGACATTTTTTGAGCAACCCCCTTGATAAGGACTAAAAGGTATAATAATATCTTATTTGGCTAAGCTTATTTTTCCAGCAGGGCACTTTATCTAGTGGGGTGAGTACCAAATGTCACTTATTTTCAACCACTCTTAGCTTCCCAATACCAACTAACCATTGGTTCGATCCACCACCACTTCCTCCTGCCTAAGTGAAGATATCAGTCAAATAGAAGACTCTTTAAACACTGCCTACTCCATTGAAGATAAGGACCCCCTCTGTTCTTAGTCGACTCAACTGATCAGTTTCCAAAATATCCCTCACCCCTAGATAAATACCTCACCATCACACACTATTTTGCCTCCAAAGGATGCATCAGTCGGGCACAACTTCGCCCATTCGCAGAGTGGCAGTGGAACCACCGTAAAATTCAATGATAAAGTGTAACTCACAACCTATATAGAATATGAATTCAAACCCATTCCTATTACATCTCTCCCCCCAAAAAAAAATAGCATCCCAATCTTTCTTTTTGATCCACCCCTGAATCCCCCTCCAGCTCAAAATTGATTATACACTGCATGCAAAAAAAATATACAAATACATGCAACAATCAAATTGATTCAACGAGTTTGCATCTAATGAAACAATACAAAGTAAAGAGTTTTGCGAGGAAATCCATATCTGACATGGTTCGGGGATCTTACCAAGATTGCGAGAACCTAGAATAACCATAAAAAAGAATTGAAGTGCCTTGACTTCCTGACAAGTTTAGAAACTTTGAAAAAGATAGATAACAACATTTTGAGAATTGAGTCAGATCACAAATTGCACGTGGACAAATACTATCAGTTAAATTAACACGATCGCCATTATTCAGATGGAAACCATCTACCTCATTGATTTGATCATATTTTACAACTTCAAAAAATAGATTACTCAAGTCATAATATTCTTCTAATCACAGATCTAGAGATGTATGAATCAAAGAGATCTCATGAGAAAATGGAATTTAAGAGTTGTCCTCATGCAATATAGGAGATGATAAGGGATGGAAATGATGCCCTATGATTTGATTACTTCCTTCTTTTTCATGGATAATCTCACTATCTTGTGTCATTTCAAGATTCAACTCATCAAATTTGAATCCAAAGAGCATGGAGTATTTTCATTACAAACAATAGGATACAAGGAATATTTATTTGAAGAGGAAGAAGTGTTCATAAGATAATCCTATTTGACAAAATCGTATATAAGATATAAATCTTTCGAAACAAAATATTCTTGTGAAACTTAAAGGTTAGTTGGTACACTTTGGCTTCCATCATCATATATATCAACAAATTCATCCTCATCAGAAGGATGGTTACCCAAGATTTCAGATTGATTAGGCAAATTGATTTCATTTGACTGGCTACCAGATTCAATATCAATCAAGAATGAGGAAACATCGACTTCACATGGAGGACTTTGAAAAAGAGAAGAAAGATTGAAAGAATCTTCACCTCCCTACTCCTTTACTTGTGAAATGTGACTACCTTTCACCTGTTCATTGCTTGGATTTAGAAGAGATTGATTAGGAAAATAAAGGGACAAGGGGTCATGAGAAAGAGATGATAGAGGATGACAAGTATCTAAATCATATTTAGGACTGGATTTACGAGTGCTAATATATTCTTTTGGAATGGAGGTATTAGTCTTCACCTTAGGCTCTATAAACCATTCCAAGGTTTTCTCCATCGGATTTGGATCATGAGAAAAGGATGAAGGTTGAAGAGACAGATCAACCATTTGATTTCCAGATTTCCCATCTTTGACATCATTACAAGGAGGCACCAACATCAGAACTGAAAAAAAGAGGAGGACAAGTTGTTACACAGTAATTTGTCACCGTCCCTACCATTCCCCGTCCCGCACAATGGAGGACCCATTTTGTGACCTGTGAACATTGTCATGCCTTGAAAACATCATCAATGCATTCCTCTAAGCATGAGCTTCAATTTCTCTAAAGACATCTCCTTGCAAAAATCATGAAAAACATCTCCTTTTGCATTGGCGCGGGCAGACAGTTCAGCACTCGCACCAATGGGGAAAATCCTACAAAGAGGCCGCGCCAACTGGCGCTCTATCCTAGAGCAGTAGTCGCGCCAGCCAATTTAAGGAGTGTTTTTTAAATAAAGATGGCGGAAGTTGTGTTTCAACAAACTCAGAAACCATTGCCTATCTTGAGTTGGGAGGTTTGGCTGCGGGAGTTCTATGGAAGGGAAGTGGTTTTGCCACCTCCCATGGAACCTTCCTTGTTGATAGGGCCAATCCCATAATAATAGGGATCCCAACTCCCTCCTTCCCCATCTATAAAAGCCTGCTCAATCCCATAGCAAGCTAGTCTTGAAGTGCCTAAGCTTTGAATCTCCATATTCCCAAGAGCCTTTGTGCTGTAAGAGCCCTCTTTCTTCCCTTAAGGCCGACTCGAGTAAGGAGACTATTGTCGAGAGACTCAGGAGAGGTTTGCCCTTTCCCTGGCGAGCTTTGCGAGACGTGAACCACTGGAGACCCATCCGAAGGAGACCACGACGTTAGAACTTTGGTTGTAATCTCTTTCGATTGTTATTTAATGAATGATTATGATTATGGTTCCACTCTGTTTTCAATGATGTTAATATGAGTAATATCCTTTCTGACTGATATTTAGTTACGTATGCCGGATTTTATTCTTGTATCTGTTTGTTTCTTGCATGTGCAGGTGTCCATCCGCGGAGATCGTGGAGGATCGTGATCTGCCGAGGCTGAGGAACGGGAACGCACTCTTCTTCGAATCATAGCATTGGATTCCAGGTAGGCTTCTATCTTTAGTCTTTTCATTCGTAACTAGGAACTTGCGTCGTAACATTTTTGATTGTTGCTAGACCCCTGCTGGGCTAGTAGGGATCGCCTCTGT